>JAWNNP010003937.1:0-22793 GCA_035044805.1 Leucophenga maculata | reverse complement strand
CGGGTGAGAGCGAGCAGAGGCAGTTTGTAGATGAAGGCGGTTTTTCAGCTCTTTGTACACAGGGCATCCTCTGTAATTAGCCGTGTGATTTCCTCCACAGTTGCTACACTTCATTCTTAACAGTATCATGAGTTTGGATTATGTTATTCGTGGTACAAGGTACTTTATTTCTTCCGTTCAAATAAGAAGATTCGTCAATAGCCTGGACAGCGAAGATGACAGACTTTTCAGCAGATGAGGAAAGTGAAAACAAGGAGCTCAAGTCGGAGTTTTTTGCAGAAAGCATATCTTAGTTTTACATCGGTGGAAATCCGCAAATTCGTTGGAATTATTCTCTTTATGTCCCTTGCACGCAAGCCCCAAGTGGCGAAATATTGGTCCAAGGATATTGGCATGGCTTCTGTTCAAGACGTTCTGTCGCAAAAAGATAAGACGTCATATTCATTTCAACAACGAATGCCAGGTGCCATCTACCAGTTCGCATCATATCGCATTGAACAACGACTTGTATCTGCTTGAGAAGAAGGATATTTGTTCCTCGATGGTAGCTAAAGTAAAGCAGAATTTCGAACATACCAATCACAACCAGTTATTAGACGTAAAGCTTTCTTTTGTAGGGTTCGAATCCGGTTACGATTTGACCCTGCAGCGATACCCCAAATTTGGATGCCGTTACTCCTTGTTGGTGCAATAATTTGCTGGTAAACAGTCCTTTTGTTACGCAGCGAAAATTTACTTCTTTTGTTGAGTAGCCAGGACAGCTTCTTTAGTTTAGCGCGGCAGGTACCTACCACCGCTGTTAAGTGGTCCTTAAGGGCTACCCTTCGGTCTAGTAAGAGACCTAAAAGATTTGCCTTGACGGCTTGGCGCATGGCTGCGCCGTCGAAAAATATTACTGGAGGAGTTCGCCTCTTTAGGGTAAAACATACATTTTTACACTTTTAGCTATTGAGTTTGGTGTTCTATCTCTTAGCCCAAGCTTCAAAACTCTGCAGGTATTCTTGAAGAACGTCTGCTGCCTCGTATTCGCACCTTGAACTATAAAACTGTTATGAGTTGTATTTACCAATCTGGCAACACCTTATTCTTTACCTATGTATAGCTTACTTTTTATCATTAAAATTAGTTTCTCGTTTACTTTCAAACTGCGCGAAAGCTTCTGTTTCTTCAGGTTATGGGCTTATGCCACGCATAAAAAAAAGCAATAAGTAAATTATCTACAATGAGTGTTCCATTTGAGGAGCTGCGTGGCCGTGAAATTTTGATACTTGGAAACGGCAGGCTAAGATCTATTTGGTGCTGTTGGAAAGTCGTCGAAAATGGATTTGTAGCAGGTACACAAAAATACAAGGAATTCGATAATCGTGCGATGGCAGAAATCATACTCATGATCGAACCAAGTAATTTTGCACACATTGCGAATGCCAAGACAGCGAAGGAGGCATAGGACGCGCCTGTGTCCGCCTTCGATGATAGTGGGTTAACTCGAAAAGTTCAATTACTAAAAAAATTGGTACAGTTGAAATTAGAACAGTATACATCAATGCAAGATTATATAAACGAGATGTTCATAACATCCATAAAGGTTCGTAATGCGGGTCTCAATGTCGATGATGAAGTGACTGCATCATTAATGCTTGCTGGTCTGCCAAATTATTATTATTACCAGCTGGTCTGCTGGTAATTGCAGTCGATAATTCTAAATTGAACACTTCTGAAAAATTCGTCATATGGAATAACATAAACTAGTGCAAATCAAAACAAATGCATTGTCTGCATAAATGGAAAATATACGCGAAATGTAAGCAGGCAAAGTGGAACGCGTGCTAGTGGTTTATTGGATATCGTACATTCCGATGTGTTAGGTCCGCTAAACACCAAATCGATCAGTGGCGCAGGCTTTCTGATATTTGTTGACGATTATTCACGCAAAGTTTTTGTGTTTCCAATTAAGCATTAATCAGATGTATTTGACAAATTTACTCAATTCAAAAAGCTAGTACAAAACCAAAGCGGTCAAATAATTAAAGTGTTTCGATCTGATAATGGCACAGAATACTGTAACAAGATTTGAAAATTTTTGGCAACAGGCTGGGATTGTACATTAGACGACAGCACCTTATACTCCAGAGCAGAATGTAGTTACAGAGCGAATGAATCGCACTATCATTGAGTGAGTACGTTGCATGTTGCATGCAGAGGCAACACTAAAAGTCCTGAAGAGATTTGGTCCGGTAAATGGTACGACAATGGTACACATACCAAAACAGAAACGTAACAAGTTAGATGCTAAATCAAACGAATCTACTTTAGCAGGGTATTGCGACGCAACTGAAGGTTTATATGGCAAGATGGACCAAAATTCATTATAAGCAAAGATGTGAAATTCTTAAAAATACAAAGTCTCACTACTGCAGGTTTTTTTTTTTTTTTTTTATTCATCTTTTTATTTGCCATCAGTTTGATGCAGGAACTATAATCAAATTATCTGAGTATTTATTTTTATACGTTAGTGTTTCACTTGAATTTTACTAGGTACTATTATATTAATATATGTATATTAACCTACATTAACCTAATCTTAACCTATGACCTTGGACAGGAGAGATCTAACGGGTGCACGAGCATAAGCCACCTCGTTGTTGTTGAGTTATGAAGTAAATTGATAGCCAGATTGTAGCTGTGTTTATATAGATTTTCTATGTATCTGGTGCTATGATTCCTGATTTCTTCAGCAATACTTAGCATCTGAAGGTCTTTGTGAATATTCTCATTGTGCATATACCACGGAGCTCGAGTAATTTTCGTGAGGGCGATGTTTTGATACCGTTGAAGTATTTTGATATTAGATTCAGCTGCCACACCCCATAGCTGGATGTCGTAAGTCCAGACCGGTTTAAGTATGGCTTTGTATAGTCTGACTTTGTTTTCTAGACTAAGCTTAGATTTTTGCCCTAATTAGCCAATACATACGACGCATTTTTAGGTCTAGCTGCTTTCTTTTCGCCACTATGTGATCCTTAAAAGCCAACCTTTTGTCTAGCCAAAAGCCTAAATAATCGACTTTGGTTCGTTTTGGAATCAAAACGCCATTGAATCGAGCCCGGGCGTTACCCTTACGTCGAAGTGCGAATAAGACATGGACGAACTTGGCTTTGTTTACTAAAATATTCCATTTGTTCATCCAGTCTTGGGTTTTGTTCAATTGATTTTAAAGCAATTGTGTTGCTGTATCATCAGCATATGTAGCTATAGTTACTACTGCAGAAGAAGTGACAAATTTTGTTATTGAAATTGTTAATGACTACCAGATCTGTTAAGTTAACGATCCAGGAGGAGACACTGTAGCAGAATCGTTGACTGTTATAGATCCAACGACGAACGTTTCCAATGTCGATTACGACAGTTGCGATGAGACAGCGTCAGGTGCGCAGACAGTTGCAGTTGGCGGTATAGACGAGGAGGATTGCTAGCAAAGCATCGTTGAACTTCTTATTTTGTGTGTCTCCGGATATAAACGATCCAATCACGGTTGCTGAGGCAATGGACTCAAATCTGGCAAACGTGTGGAAAAACGCTATGCAGATGGACATAGATTCGTTGTGCTCAAATGGGACGTGGGAGCTGCTTCACTTGCCGGTAGGAAAAATTTCTATAAAGTTTAAATGGATAATTAAGACAAAACGTAACGCAAACGGTTATATTGTTCGACATAAGGTCATTAAAGGTTTATCATAAAAGGTTTTTCCCAAAAGCAAGGCAACGATTATACAGGGACTTTTTCACCGCTTGTACGATACACATCTGTACGGTTCCTCTTCGCGCTGGCAGTACGGCACAATTTGGTTGTGCAGCAAATGGATGCTGTAACCGCATTTTTGAATGGCGAGCTAGAAGAATCTACAACCTGAAGGGTTCGACGATAAATCCAACAAAGTGTGCCGACTAAGAAAATCGTTTTATGGACTAAAACAAGCGAGCCGAGTCTGGAACAAGAAACTGAATGAGGTATTAACTGGTTTTGGACTACGAAGCAGCAGAAGTTGACAGCAGAAATGGGGCCAAAATGTGAAAACGATGTGCAAGCCATGTGCAAAGTTCCGTAAATACACGCCCAGATTTTTGTTTTGCAGTAAACATCGTTTCTCAACCAACCCTGGGAAGCCGCACTGGGAAGCTGTAAAACGTGTGATGCGATATTTGGAGGTATGTCAACTGCGGTCAACTGCGGCCTTACATATAAACCTAAGGAAAATAGCTTAGTTGGTTTTTGCGACGCCGACTGGGCTGGTGATACGGATACAAGGCGTTCTACAACTGGCTACGTGTGCGTTGCACAAGGTGGAGCTGTATCTTGGACCACACATCGACAACGCACAGTGGCGTTGTCCTCAACCGAAGCTGAATATATGGCAATGGTTTGTGCCGTACTAGAGTCAATTTGGTTGACAAGATTGTAGGCTGAGTTGCTTCAAGGTGCACCAGCAGTTATCGTATTGCACTGCGACAATAAGTGCGCTCTACATATTGCACGAAACAATACCTACTCGGCACGGACTAAACATGTTGATATCAAGACGAAGTTTATCCGAGGAAAGATGGACGATGGTACAAATAAACAAACTGATGCACTAACTAAGGCAGTTTCTGTACCTAAAATCCAATTAAGTAATACTAAGTTGGGCCTAAATTAAAATTATGAAATTTGTACTTTAGATATGTAATTAACTGTATTTACCAATCTGGCAACACCTTATTTTTTACCTATGTATAGCTTACCTTCTTATCATTAAAGTTAGTTTCTCGTTTAATTTCAAACTGCGCGTACGCTTTTGTTTCTACAAAAACACACTAACATCGTCGACAAATGTCGCAATAAGCATTTTTGATAATATATTTCATAATCTTGCAAAATGTTGTTTAAACTGGTGGAAATAATGTTTAGGGATACCTCAATCTCACAATATGCCAAATCACAATCTCGCATTATCAGTTCAAGTACAGCATCAATGTTTTGTGGCACAGAACGAACAGATTTTGGGCGATCTTCACGGTATTTGTCGCTTAGCGAAATACGACTACTATTCGATTCGATATACGATATTTTAATTTTAATTTTTGATGGTGCTTCATCGCCATACACGACCCATTCTTATTAAGATAGTCCACGTCATAAGTTGTGGAAAATAGTCCTACGAAAACCTTCCCTTGATATTTCTAATTTTGGCACACAAATAGCGCTTGTATAAAAAGGTTGTTTACGTTCATTCTATAAAATTTCAAACTTTATTTTAGTATTGCCAGATTTTACCTATTGACAAAAGTGTTGCTACATCCTGAAAAAACGTTATATTTAATAGCATTATGCCCCTACAGTGAATCACAACACATTCAAACCAAGCATTGCATGACAAAATGTACGCAGTTTTTTCGGCTCATCAAATAAAATGCATCAGGCTTCTTATTGCGTATTGATAATTTTCAGATTGAAACTCGACATCTCACGGATTGAAAGAAATAAGTGCAATAATTATGGCCTGAAAAAAAATTAAATTAAAGAACGAGATTAACTACATCAATGACACAACATTGCGAACAAAAATCTTATGTTATAATTAAAACATTAGCACTACATAAACATCTTAGAATTACGACTATCGAAATTGGTATGCGTTGCAAACTCTCCACTCTCTGTTCACTCTAAAAACTGATCTCTTGATCTATACCTGATTAAGTGAACATGAGCCCCATGCCTGTAGAAGCTGATTAAACGCAGACATAGAAGTAATCTTAGCCCATCTCGAGAAATATTGCCACCTACATACACATCCCAGCAAATCCATAATCTATTAACTGATATGCGTTCACTATTCAAATCTGAAGCCCAATCTCAAACTAAAAAGCATAACCTAATCTCAGTGAACTGAGCGACAGCGACTACACATAGTCACCCAAGAAATCAAATAAAACATAACTACATAACACATGAAAATAAAATGTAAATAAATGTGAAATATACAAATAATAATAACAAAAATATCCAAATATTATGGGCCTACAAGAAACCCATTAAAAATCTTTATAAAATATCCCAATCTTAATGAACTAATTGTACTTCCCAACTCATAAATCTTTCCAAATTAAAGAATTACTCTTACAAAATGACTATTTGTACAGAAGACATTACCACAAATAAGTATATTTTGGTATATATAATATACCTTTCCTGAAAAAACCCACACCTCAATCGAATCAATATTGAAAATCGACAAAGCTGTTAAAGTTTGAATGGTACAGCCACTTGCGCATTAAACATACGATCACTTTCCCGCCAAATTTGTGACTTAAATTTTTACAGCATCACAAAACTTTCATGAATTTAATTTACTATAATCAAAGTGAAATTAATTTGCATATTTGCATCATTGTACGGACAATTACAGTATAAGCTTGGAGTAAATGAACTCAGTGTTGTAAGTGTGGTTTTGTTAGAGAAATAAATCAGATTGCTTGAGCGTGAAAAAAATCGGTTTGTTTATGTTGTATCTTTGCACAATAATGGAAATGTATTGTTTTTTGCGCGTGACATGTGTAATTGTTAAAAATAAAAGATTCTCGTGTTTATATTATATGTCTTGTGTATCATGAGTTTGGATTATGTTATTCGTGGTACAAGGTACATTATTTTTAGTTAGCATGTCACGCAAGCGGCATTCTTCCCTTCAATAACTAGGTTCGTCAATAGCCTGGACAGCGAAGATGACAGACTTTTCAGCAGATGAGGAAAGTGAAAACAAGAAGCTCATGTCGGAGTTTCTTGCAGAGAGGATATCTCAGTTTTACATCGGTGGAAATCCGCAAATTCGTTGGAATTATTCTCTTTATGTCCCTAGCATGCAAGCCCCGAGTGGCGAAATATTGGTCCAAGGATATTGGCATGGCTTCTGTTCAAGACGTTCTGTCGCAAAAAGATAAGACGTCATATTCATTTCAACAACGAATGCCAGGTGCCATCTACCGGTTCTCATCATATCGCATTGAACAACGACTTGTATCTGCTTGAGAAGAAGGATATTTGTTCCTCGATGGTAGCTAAAGTAAAGCAGAGTTTTTACACTTTTAGCTATTGAGTTTGGTGTTCTATCTCTTAGCCCAAGCTTCAAAACTCTGCAGGTATTCTTGAAGAACGTCTGCTGCCTCGTATTCGCACCTTAAACTATAAAACTGTTATGAATTGTTTTTACCAATCTGGCAACACCTTATTCTTTACCTATGTATAGCTTACTTTTTATCATTAAAATTAGTTTCTCGTTTACTTTCAAACTATAAAAAAAAGTAATAAGTAAAAATGTCTACAATGAATTTTCCATTTGAGAAGCTGCGTGGCCGTGAAAATTTTGATACTTGAAACGGCTAGCTAAGGCCTATTTGCTGCTCAAAGGCTGTTGGAAAGTCGTCAAAATGGATTTGTAGCAGGTGATCGAACCAAGTAATTTTGCACACATTGGGAATGCCAAGACAGCGAAGGAGGCATAGGACGCGCTTGTGCCCGCCGTCGATGATAGTGGGTTAACTCGAAAAGTTCAATTACTAAAAAAATTGGTACAGTTAAAATTAGAAAAGTGTACATCAATGCAAGATTATATAAACGAGATGGTCATGACATCCATAAATGTTCGTAATGCGGGTCTCAATATCGATGATGAAGTGACTGCATCATTAATACTTGCTGGTCTGCCAAATGAATATCAAGAGGTGGTAATTGCAGTCGAAAATTCTAAATTCTAATGGTACACATACCAAAACAGAAACGTAACAAGTTAGATGCTAAATCAAACGAATGTACTTTAGTAGGATATTGTGACGCATCTGAAGGTTTATATGGCAAGATGTGCCAAAAATTCATTATAAGCAAAGATGTGCAATTCTTAGAAATACAAAGCCTCACAACTGCAGAAGAAGTAAAAAATTTTGTTATTGAAATTGTTAATGACGACCAGATCTGTGAAGTTAACGATCCAGGAGGAGACACTGTAGCAGAATCGTTGACTGTTCTAGATCCAACGACGAACGTTTCCGATGTCGATTACGACAGTTGCGATGAGACAGCGTCGGGTGCGCAGCCAGTTGCAGTTGGCGGTACAGACGAGAAGCTGCAAATGCGTCGGTCTGAGCGGATTGCTAGCAAAGCATCGATGAACTTCTTGTTTTGTGTGTCTCCGTATATCAACGATCCATTCACGGTTGCTGAGGCAATGGACTCAAATCTGGCAAGCGTGTGGAAAAACGCTATGCAGATGAATATAGATTCGCTGCGCTCAAATGGAACGTGGGAGCTGCTTCACTTGCCGGTAGGAAAAATTTCTATAAAGTTTAAATGGATAATTAAGACAAAACGTAACGCAAACGGTTATATTGTTCGACATAAGGTCATTAAAGGTTTATCATAAAAGGTTTTTCCCAAAAGCAAGGCAACGATTATACAGGGACTTTTTCACCGCTTGTACGATACACATCTGTACGGTTCCTCTTCGCGCTGGCAGTACGGCACAATTTGGTTGTGCAGCAAATGGATGCTGTAACCGCATTTTTGAATGGCGAGCTAGAAGAATCTACAACCTGAAGGGTTCGACGATAAATCCAACAAAGTGTGCCGACTAAGAAAATCGTTTTATGGACTAAAACAAGCGAGCCGAGTCTGGAACAAGAAACTGAATGAGGTATTAACTGGTTTTGGACTACGAAGCAGCAGAAGTTGACAGCAGAAATGGGGCCAAAATGTGAAAACGATGTGCAAGCCATGTGCAAAGTTCCGTAAATACACGCCCAGATTTTTGTTTTGCAGTAAATATCGTTTCTCAACCAACCCTGGGAAGCCGCACTGGGAAGCTGTAAAACGTGTGATGCAATATTTGGGGTATGTCAACTGCGGTCAACTGCGGTCAACTGCGGTCAACTGCGGCCTTACATATAAACCTAAGGAAAATAGCTTAGTTGGTTTTTGCGACGCCGACTGGGCTGGTGATACGGATACAAAGCGTTCTACAACTGGCTACGTGTTCGTTGCACAAGGTGGAGCTGTATCTTGGACCACACATCGACAACGCACAGTGGCGTTGTCCTCAACCGAAGCTGAATATATGGCAATGGTTTGTGCCGTACTAGAGTCAATTTGGTTGACAATATTGTAGGCTGAGTGGCTTCAAGGTGCACCAGCAGTTATCGTATTGCACTGCGACAATAAGTGCGCTCTACATATTGCACGAAACAATACCTACTCGGCACGGACTAAACATGTTGATATCAAGACGAAGTTTATCCGAGGAAAGATGGACGATGGTACAAATAAACAAACTGATGCACTAACTAAGGCAGTTTCTGTACCTAAAATCCAATTAATTAATACCTTAGATATGTAATTAATTGTATTTACCAATCTGGCAACACCTTATTTTTTACCTATGTATAGCTTACCTTTTTATCATTAAAGTTAGTTTCTCGTTTACTTTCAAACTGCGCGTACGCTTCTGTTTCTAAAAAAACACGCTAACATCGTCGGCAAATGTCGCAATAAGCATTTTTGATAATATATTTCATAATCTTGCAAAATCTTGTTTAAACTGGTGGAAATAATGTTTAGGGTGTTTAGGATGCCTCAATCTCACAGTATGTCAAATCACGATCTCGCATTATCAGTTCAAGTACAGCATCAATGATCTTCGCGGTATTCGTCGCTTAGCGAAATACGACCACTATTCGATTCGATATACGATATACAGTAATTTTTAATGGTGCTTCATCGCCATACACGACACATTCTTATTAAGATAATCCACGTCAAAAGTTGTCGAAAATTATCCTACGAAAACCTTCCCTTGATATTTCCAATTTTGGCCAAATTAAATTTTTTGACTCACTGTAAACAACACAAATAGCGCTTGTATAAAAAAGTTGTGTACGTTCATTCTATAAAATTTCAAACTTTATTTTAGTATTGCCAGATTTTATCTGTTGCCACTCCCTGAAATATAAATAGTGTCCCTCGTAATCATAAAACATTCACTAAGCAGCTGACAAAATTACGCATTTTAAAATAAAATCATCGGATTCTTTTGCGTATTGATAATTTTCATTTAACTGACACTAAATTTTATTGAGAAATGTTGTATTTTTTATAATAAAGTAATTCTCATTTATTATACTTAACGTATTATATTTTTCATATATATATGCCTATATCATATATATGCCTATCATACAGACACAATATTACATCTATTGTAATTAGCGCTCAAGGCTCATTTTTTCCTTCTAAATTTATTGATATTGCCCATGTGTTGTGCTATGGCCAAATCCAAATCCTTTGGTGGTATCTCCTAACGCCGCTGGGTCTTCTGTAGGAGGCATGGGATTTCGAAATTGTTCAGCAGAAATTCTCGTGAACAGTATTCCCACGCCTTCAATTAGGGCCAATAAAACACCGCCAATAATAGCGCTACCGGCCATAGCTGGTACACCTATAAAAATGCAAATATCATAAAAAAAAAAACGTTATATTTAATAGCATTATGAATTTATAATGAATGACAAACAAACAAATGAAGATTATATGAAAAAATGTGTGCAATTTTTTCGGCTCATCAAAAAAGTGAACCAAAATGCTTATTACGATTAGTAATTGTCAGACAAGAAATTCGCCATCTCACCAAATTTAAAAAATAAGTGCAGTAATTGTGGCCTGACATCCTGAAATCCAAGAAAGAAGGGATTAACTAAACAATGACCCAAAATTGTGAAAAAAATTTATCAGCGTTTATCAAAATAAAATCATCAAAATCTTTTGCAAATTATAATTTTCATTAAACTTGATGATTACGGAGAAAGAACATATTAAATATGGTGAAAAATCAAATTAAATTAAAAACGAGTAATACATACAGACACAACATCAACATAAAACTATGTTATAATTAAAAAATTAACACTACATAAACACTTAGAATAGACTATGAAATGGTATGCGTTCACTCTCCACTCTCGTTCACTCTCTGTCTCTTGATCTAACCTGATTAAGTGAACTGAGCCCCAGCCTGTAGAAGCTGAAAACGCCGACATATGAAGTAATCAGCCCATCTCGAGAAAATTCCACCTCATACACATCCCATGCAAATCCATAATCTATTAACTAATCTCTATAAATCTAAGCCCAATCTAAACAAAAAGCATATAATCTCACAACTACGACAGCGACTACACATAGCCACCCAAGAAATCAAATAGAACATAACTACATAACAAAAGAAAAAAAATGTAATAAATGTGAAATATACAAATAATAACAAAAATATCCAAATATTATGGGCCTACAAGAAACCCATTAAAAATCTTCATAAAATATCCCAATCTTAATGAACTAATTGTACTTCCCAACTCATAAATCTTTCCAAATTAAAGAATTACTCTTACAAAATTACTATTTGTACAGAAGACATTAGCACAAATAAGTATATTTTGGTATATACAATATTTTTATATCCTTATTTCCTGAAAAAACCCACACCACAATCGAATCAATATTGAAAATCGACAAAGCTGTTAAAGTTTTTTAACTTAACCATTTCTATCAACAAACGAAAAAGAAACAAGCCAGCATAGGAAGAAATTAACCCTAAAACACTTATATCTAAAATTTGGAAGAGAACGCACAAAATAATATGCATATCACAAACGATTGGAAACATTTTTGCCGAAAATTGGCAAAATGATTCCAACAAGCAAAAGTTCTTCGATGGTTTTTGATGCATATCTGCAACATACCATTTAAAGTCAATTATTTCGCAGTGCACATTCAATATTAAAAAAAAACAATGAATGGTGTAAAGTTGTATCGAATGGGTTTCCATTTCAATGGTGCAGCAACTTGCGCATTGAACACACGATCACTTTCCCGCCAAATCTGTGACTTAAATTGTTGTAGCATCACAAAACTTTTATGAATCTAATTTACTATAATCAAGGTGAAATTAATTTGCATATTTGCATCATTGTACAGAAAATTACAGTATATGCATGGATTAAATGAACTCTGTGTTGTAAGTGTGGTTTTGTTAGAGAAATAAATCAGATTGCTTGAGCGTAAAAAAAATCGGTTTATTTATATTGTATTGGAAATGTATTGTTTTTTGCGCGTGACATGTGTAATTGTTAAAATATATTATATGTCTTGTGTATCATGAGTGTGGATTATGTTATTCGTGGTACAAGGTACTTTATTTTTAGTTAGCATGTCACGCAAGCGGCTTTCTTCCGTTCAAATTACAAGATTCGTCAATAGAAAGTGAAAACAAGGAGCTCAAGTCGGAGTTTCTTGCAGAGAGGATATCTTAGTTTTACATCGGTGGAAATCCGCAAATTCGTTGGAATTATGCCCCAAGTGGCGAAATATTGGTCCAAGGATATTGGCATGGATGCCGTTCAAGACTTTCTGTCGCAAAACGATAAGACGTCATATTCACTTTAACAACGAATGCCAGGTGCCATCTACCAGTCCTCATCATATTATTATATCGTATATTTGAAATTAAGGCAATTGTTGATGAATTGAACGACTTCATTAAATGCCTAAAGGAGCTTTTCGTGTGTTTAGATGAACATATGTGTTCTAGATAAGTTCGAAAAAGATACATATTGAAGAAGCCCAATAAATGGGGCTATAAGCTTTGCATTCAAGCGGTGCCTTTGGCACAGTGGTCTTCAAGCAAGTTTAGGTTAACTACGCAATAATATTTGTAGGATTTTACTTTTACATTTATTTTTATTACGTACATTTATTTTAATTTTTTTATATTAATTTTACATATATTCATACTACATATCATTATACTACGTTTCCATCGCGGTTTCTCTTATTAGAAGTGATTTGATAATCAAAGAAATAATTTTAGCGCTCATAAGTCACATCAATGCATTTTAAGGGGCTTACCTACTGTAATATACTCCTATAAACTATATTAAATGACTTATTCCATGCAGCAAAAACATGGAGATTGTGTTTGTTCGAAACACGTGAGCAAGCTACGTAGAGCTGACCGTGGGAAAAACATGGCGTACCTGAGTGTATTCCTGCTACCTTTAAAGTTTGACCTTCAGATTTACTGATGGCCATCGAAAATGCAACTTTAAATGGAAATTGCAGACGTTTAAAATTAAAAGGTATAATTGGAGTTCGTGATATAAGCACACTGTTTCCCTTTGCTTCGCCAGTTAATATTGATGCCTTTATAATATTCCATCCTAGTTCTGTGATTTGCAATCTAGTACCGTTGCACAACCTCGGAGGGTCTATGTTGCGCATTAACAAAACCGGTACACCTACCTTCAACTCCAACTTATAGGAGGGCACCTTGGATAGGTCCAAAGAGTTTAGAAACTCCACGGGGTAACTCGTGGAATCATCGGATGACATGACTGTGCCAATGGAATTGTACATTGATGCTTCATTATTTAATCCATCCAAAACTTGTTGATTGATTTTGGCAAACAATCTCGTTTTTTTGGTGCCAGTATAGTTCTTTCGCACAACCAATTTTCATCGTGAATGTTTTGTTGCAAGTTCGGGAAAACGTTTGCAATAAGCTCTTCTTACGAATTTACAATATTACAAAACTGATTGGTGAATAAAACCATACCTTCTTCGTCTGTTTCTAGTCACCCGACTCTAAATCGCTGTATAACTGGACTCGCATGTTAGTGGTGAGAAGCAGCTTTTCAACTTTGCTCCATACATAAGATGCGTTCAGACAAGCGTTAATTTCATCTGCTGCAGTACCTCGCTCGATAACAGGCAAAAAATTTGCCTAAAATCTCCCGCCAGTAATACCACCACACCACCCATCAGCTTACGATTGCTGTGCTTGATTTGGTAACTGGATTTATCTGTGGAATGTCAATGCTACATCCCTCCTGTCCTTTCAAAAAAAAATTTGGGTATTCAAGGGCGTCATAAAATCTATGAGTGTCCGGAACTTGAACAACGATGTCGCGAGACGCAGTTTACTCACCACTAACTACTACGGCAGCTATTTCATTTGTGCTCGAGACATTGAACCGTCTCTCGTGTTGATCACGTGGTACACGATCTGGATGGATTACATCTTTATAACTGTCATTTGGCACTCTATCTTTCGCTGATTTAAATTCATGTACCAAATCGTTATGAGCGTGTAGAACTCTTTGTATTTTTTGGACTACGTTTTTTTCTACTCCTTGTACGTACTCTAAACGCCTATTTACTTCAGCTTCCTCATCACCCATGAAGTAAACTTGTAAAAATTGAGGTTGCATATTGGTCGCATCTGGCAAGAAACCAATTTTGTGGTATATTTGACCTTGAATAGTGAACGTCGGACAAAATCCTGGCATTGAGACAATTTTATCCGCTTCAAAAGACGTCATATGGAAACATAAATCATATTTTCCAATATTTCTGAGAAAACGGCGAGACTCATCTGTTTCATTAGAGAAACGATTTTTCAGTGGTTCAACTAGCTCATCTATTGTAGAAATTGCTACTTTTCCTCCCGAACAACACATGCCTGTTGTTTCCTCTTGCCATTTAAGAGCTCCACAAAATCGGCAATCTTTGTTCATTGCCTTTATTTTTAAAAGCTTGTGACTTTCATACTCAAATGCAGCTTTTTCGAATGCACCCCATGTGTTTGTCGTAAATGTTTAGCGGTTTAGCCGTAAAAAAGGAACATACAAACTTTCGCATTTATAATATTAGTACGAAAGTAATCCGATTAGGTTTGGTCAAAATCGGAGGGGGCTATACCCTACCCCCATACAATCGATAAACATATTCAACATTCAACATATTTTTGCATCCACTTGAGCTAGACGGATTTAATTTCTTATAGATTTTAATTTGACCGGGAAATGTAAGATCCATTGAAAAAGAGGGGACGGTTTAGCTGTCTATAAGGACAATATTTACATTAATATTTTTTACTGGTCGCGGCAAAGCGTGCCGGGTACAGCTAGTATGTGTATGCGCCACGTAAAAACTTTATTCAAAATGAATGATGCAACTATATATGTATTCTATAGAAAGCCAAACTACTTTTCTATACGTATACCAAAGATATGTTGATTTATGTTTAACGCTTATATTGGGTGTGGGGCACAGCCCCTCCAACCTTGACCAAACTTATGATGTTATTTTCTGCTGATATTCTTACCGTATTAACAAATTAATTAATAGTTAATTATCAATTTATTTTATATTAAGTGAAAAACGACGACAACCAAAACATCACATAGATTTCCCCAAACTACCAATGACAATCTCTGCTAACCCAAAGTACTTAGTCATCTCTGCTAAAGACAGTGCAAAAACAATAACAAATTACTCTTGCTTTACTGTTGACAAAGCGCTTAAAATTATAAACAAAAATATTGCACCATTATCAGATTTAAAAGACGGCAATTTATTAATGCTAGTTCCTGCAAAATTATTTATCAAAACAACGGAACTTCCAGGTATATGCAAAGTAAGCTGCATGAATCTTTGAATTCGGTGAAAGACACAATTTATGCACCCTACCTTATATGTATAGTTTACCACTTAAAATCGACATTTGTTGGCACACTCTCAGAGTCAAGAATTACTTTCCTAACCCTATGAGATGTTCGTCATGCCAAAAACTAGGACACACGATTAAACATTACAAAAATGAACCAGCATGCAATATTTGTGGTCTTGCATTATACACCGGTACTTGCACTACTAAATGTGTTAATTGTTCGGAAAGCCCCGCAGCATCGCATAAGGAATGCAGTTCTTTCAAAGAACAGAAGAAAATTCTAAAATTGAAAATCCAGAAAAGGTGTACATTTCGTGAAGCGAAAGAATTTCTTCAAGGCCACATTACCCAAGCCCTCCAACCCGAACAGCTATGCTGGTGTCGCGGCTATGAAACCAAAAGATGGAGAAAGAAATATGAATACCAATAAAGCACCTGTTGCCGAGGGGATCACCGTCGCCGCCTTACCCGTCCGTACTTACTCCTTTGTGAGTCCAGTTCTCAACAACCAACCCGAACCCACAACTGCCTTCTCTTCCTCCAAATCGTTTGCATTCTCTAAATCATCACCAACTCAAGCACAAATTGATAACAGTACACTATACTCAGACAAGCAACACCAACCAATATGACCACCAACTCAACTTTTTTCACCTCTTCCCTCTTCAACCCATCCACAAATTGATACAATTATATTAACAGTAAACGCAGATCAACAACAACAATCATCTTCAACTCAACTTGATATTACAAACCCAAACAACGATACAAACACGCACAAATTTCCAATAAAAATTAGCAAATCAGATTCTGATGAGTCAATGTCTAATATTTAAAGAAAGAAAAGAAAAAAAAGCTCCCAGAGACATACTATTCCCTATCTATATTCATTTATTCTAATGTCAATTCAATGGAATTTAAAAGGATATGTCAACAATTACGATGAACTATGACTTTTAATAAATGAAAATAATCCGGACATCATATGTCTGCAGGAAACACATCTCCCATACAACACAAAAAATGCAATTTTCCCAAAACAATATTCTGGTTACTTTGTTAATTTCCCATTCAACGATACAGCAAAACAAGGGATAGGTATTTTTGTCAAAAGACACCTTCCGCACGCTTTGCTTAACACAATGAACAACTCGAACATTCTACACATAGCTATACAGCTAGATTTTAATCAGATATGAACTATTGTAAATAGTTATATTCCACCAGATCAATCATTCTCTGGAAATGAAATACATTCAGTCATTAATAGTAAGAACAGGCCTTTGTTACTATTAGGATATTTTAATGCCTGGGATTTTACTTAGGGCTCCAATTGTACAAACGAAATATAAATACCAATTGGCCAATTGGGATTTGTTTGGATCCATCTGTGACACTCACAATTCGAATATCCAATTTCAAGTTGCCAAATTAACAAAAGCAACGAAAATTGCAGTCAATATTGCTATTCCACAGACGAAGGAAATCGGAAATTGTAGTCCCAATCCCAAAACGGAACAAACCAAATACCGATATTACCAGTTTTCGTCCTATCTCACTTCTACCATGTCTCAGCAAAACTCTTGAAAAAATGGTAGCGATCAGGCTTATGTAGTTTATCATCAAAAATAAATTTTTAAGTCCAAATCAAGTGGGTTTCAAACCCAAACACAGCACGATGGACTTCCTGCTGCACTTGCAGCATTTCGTGTCGGATGCTATTTCGAACAAAAATCATGTCACCATATTGGCGACATATTATGAAAAAGCATTCGATCGCGTGGGTTTTCATACTGTTTTCCAACAGCTTGCCACATGGGGGGTGGGGTATTAAGATCTTCAATCTAGTGAAGAACTTTATGATCCAGCGCTCATTTCGAGTTAAGGTCAACAACATTCTCTGAAGTTACAATAATTTATATATTTGGCATCCCTCAAGGATCACCATTGTCTGTAGTTTTATTTATTGTAGCATTTGAACAAGTTAATAAAATAATTGTTAGTTAATGTCACTAGGGCTTTGATACTCTCAAAAATTGAATACGCTCTACCTATATTCGGATGGTGTGCAAAGAAAAATATAAAACTGTTTACACCTGCGAATCACACTGCAGCTGCTTTTGCAACTTCTCCAATAAAGTATATTTTGATGCGGGTTTGCCATCCATTGAAGGAAAAATATTCGAAACAACAGTGAAGCCTGTCCCAAAACTTTTTTGTTCGCCTAACCAACCCCTTCAAAGCGATATGCGTAAAGCGATTAAACAAAAAAAGAAGTTCAAGTGCCTTTCCACCATACGCCGTTGCGCGTCTTTTTCAAAAGAATTCGACATACAACCACCACCATTTGTTCGGAAGTCCTTAGCACCACCGTGGCATCTACGCCCGTCTTCTACCAACACTGCGCTTCGGCAGTTTTCAAAAAATAGGACCAGCGGCGAGATATTTCGAAAACTTTTTGCTGAAGTATTAGCCAAACCCAACTTAAAACAAGTAAGGAAATTACAGTCGGGCGTAACCGATTGTAAGAGGCCCTGTACCAGTTCAGGTCTCCTAACAAACACATTAAATTTTTCCCGAGCTTATGACCACTTCCTACTGCACGAATATGTGCCTCATAAAACATTTTTTATGTATGAAAAGAAAAGAGGGGTCGTTCAAATTTAATTGCCTATAAATTTTGATGAACTTTTTTGGCTTAGAAGGACGTTATCTCTATGCTGGTATACTTAGCCTTGGGGGTGATTTTATGGGGAAGGGGGGAGGGGCAAAATTTTAAAATAAACTTGTAAAATTCCGGAGCAGTCCTAGTCGAATTATTATTACCGTTTCCGAGATCCTTTCGTTCATACAGACGGACATGTCTTCATCGACTCCTCTATTACTCCTGATCATAATGGGGGTAACTTTGGGGGGCCTCCGACCATTATTTCTACCTGTTACATACATTTGCACAAAACCAATAGGCTCTTGTACCTTCGGTACAGGGCCTAAAAAGAGAAACTGGCTGTTTACTGACGGAACCAAAAAAGACCACATCACGGCATTTGCGTGCGTCGATCAACAAGACGAAATTATAGCTGCAGGTTGGCTTTCGGAGTATTACTCCATTTTTGCGGCTAAAGCTGTGGTTATTCAAAAAGCAATTATCTACGCGCAAAGGACAACGGGCAAATTCGTTATTTGCACAGATAGCCTTTCAGCTGTTGAAGCTATAACCAACATTGGAAACTCAAACCCTATTATTTGCCAAAATAGGGACTCATTAATAAAAACTCCTGCCAAACTTCAATTATTCTGGTTGCCTAGCCACCGAGGTATTGCCGGAAACGAATTAGCCGACGCTGCAGCTAAATTAATAGCTAAGTCACCTACAATTACTGTCATTCCCTCTTTTAAGAAAGAAATACATAGAGCAATCGATTTTCATATTAATTCATATAAAATCGACAAATGGTCAACTTTCCAACATAGATACAAAACTTTTAATCCTAATTTGGAAAAGTTTCGGTATCCTACCAAGTGCCACCGTTCAAAATGCCGGATTTTTGCTAACTTGCGCATTGGGCTCAGCAACGCCACCCATTCTCATCTACTCACCGGTGAAGCCAAACCCCCTTGTCACTTCTGTGGACAAGAAATTTCGACAACACATATTCTGGACACATGCCCAAAACTAGATAGTGTAAGAAAAGCCTATTTCTTAAATTCAATACCATCATCTTATCTACACATAGTTTCTTCCGATAACATAGACATTATTTATAATTTTATAAAAAATTGCGATTTGCTCCACTATATATAAAAAAATAACAATTAGTAGAGCCGAAGGTCTCGACGCTAGTGCTCTTTACTTTTATTAAATAGTTGTAATATTATTTTGTAAGAAAAGTGTATTATAGCTAATTTGAAAAATAAAAAAAAATAATAATAATACTTCTGTCTCTGTGTTTCTGTGTGTTAATAGAAGTAAATGCTTGAATACTTTAGTTTTACTTTAAAAATGGCATATCTATGTTTATTTCGAAAAAAGGATCAGCCAGGATTTTCGGACTTGAAAATTTGATATGGTGGGCAGATTTTAGACAAGATCACTGTGTTGGGTTTTGTTACGAATTAGAGTTTGAGACATCTCAAGACTTCAAAATTACCGTCTGTTTTTCGACACTACTTCACTTCCATTCCACCATTGAACTATTTAACAGATGGGGGAATTTTAGCCTTGTGAACAGTGATGAAAACCCGTAACCGAAACTACCAGATAAAAGCTTCAATAAGACTGCACGAGATACATCCATCGAATACATTGCCGATTTTGAAATATCAGTAATATCGTGGCTGGATAATAAATTGGTCTCACTCGCTTCAAATTACGCCGGAATATTTCCTAGGAGACTGCTCGTTGATTCGATAAAGCAAAGAAAAAATATCAAATCGAACGACCTTTTTCAGTAGAGATCCACAACGCTATATAGGCGGTATAGAGAGAGGTATAAGGAAAGCTTTGAAATTCAGCCGATTTTCGGCTCCACATAGCCAATGTCCTTACCAATCTAGACACAATAGCAAATTCCGAAAAAAAAAAGTTCATTCCTGCAAAGTGAAATAATCACTAAATCCAAAACAAATGCCAAACCAAATGGTCCAGTAAGATCAATTAGGCCAATGGCCAGTATTGCCGATTAAAGACTGTGGTAATAATGAGGTAAATGTGAAGTTTTACCAAAGGATATAATTGTTTCAAATTTTTCACCTGGTCCCCCTCTAGGTCCAATCTGACCAAGGTGTTAATAACAATTACAAAAAGAGAAAAAAAAAAAATAAAAATAAAACAAATATGTATTCATTATTTTTCGTTTTTCGTCCAATGCAAAAAACTGCAAGAAAATTAGATCACTTGTCATACAAAGCGTTAATAATCTAAATATTTGCGGCAAAAAACCTACTTATTTATACCAGAGTTGAAATGAAATGCTTCCATTATAACGACAATACACTTATTTTTCACATTCAGATTTTTTCATGGAGCAACACTGTCTAAGATTAGGCCATTAGTCACATGTATAATATATGCACGCAAACGTAAGCAAAGCAATCTATCTTTTTCACGCTCATAACGTAAGGTAAAGTCAAAAGAAATTTTGCTTCTTTATCGATCATGCGTGTAATATATATTGGCCGATTAGATTGAGAGATGGCCCAACCTTATAAGTGAACTGAAAATATGTATCTGAGAGTAGTAGGCAATAAAAGAGTGCGACTTGATTGTTTTTTTTGTTGTTGTTTCAAATACATAAAACGTGGAATGACGAAACGATAACTATATAGGATAACACATACTGAGTGTAGCCAGCTATCCACTCTCAACTGTAGCAATTTTGAGAGGTCATGGATGAAGTGGCGTCACCATGTATTATTACATTATGACCTGGATCATAGTGTAATAATACATACACTTTGAAATTTAGTTAGCGACATATATGTATATACTACAGGTGGACCATTTCGTAATAATTTCGTAATAAATCATCAACAGCAATTATAAAGTAATCTGAAAGAACCTGTGCAAAAATAAGTGAACTTGTGAAAGAACTGTGAGAAAAAAATTAATAATAATAGCTAAAAAAAAATTTAAAAAAAAAACAACTTGTAAAAAGATATAATAAAAATATAAACTGTGAAAAATAACGCAAGTGAAATTGTGAAAACTATGAATAAAAAAAATCATCAACAGCAAAAAAAAAAAAAAAAATAATAAAAAAATTAAAACTGTGAAAAAATAACGCAAGTGGAAAAACTGTGAAGAGAAAAATCATCAACAGCAAACACCAAGCATCCTTAAAAAACTAAACGAACTACGAAAAATGTCAAACATTGTAACGTGAGTTCTTTAATTTTTCATTACGATATTTTGTTCTATTTTTATCCATTAATTGTCCATGTGTCGGTGTTGTTGATCAAATTAAAAAAGAGGTTCTTTTCAACGTTGCAATAAATAGTAACAAATTCTGCCTTGAATAATTTATTTGATTGCTCTGTTGGAATAGGCGCATGTCAAGACAGGATATCAGTGACGGAATTTAAAAAAGACAGGATATCACTGACGGAATTTAAAAAAGAAATCACTCTGTGGAAATCACACTCTGTCTTGAATGGTTTATTTGATTGTTCTGTTGGAATAGCCGCATGTCAGGTCAGGACATCATTGACGAAATTTTAAGAAATTTGTTTGGCAGTTTGTCTATAGTGGATAGTGGCAGAAAAATGGATCGAACACAAGTACAATCCCTAATAGACTCGGCCCTAGTGGCTCAGAGGCGGGAACTTGAATCGACCATTGCTGAGTTAAAAAATCAAATGGCTAACATGACTGTTAGTAAAACTGTTGTTAGCTACAAACGGATCAAGATTGATCCTCTAAAAAAGTGCGATGAACCTTTGGATGTCGTAAAATCCCTTCCGGAATTTACCGGAGAACAGGGTTCATATTCTGCGTGGCGAGAGGCAGCCTTCAATGCCTATGAAATTTACGAACCACACGTAAACTCATCTCGTCATTTTCAAGCAGTGATAATATTGAGGAATAAAATTCGAAGTTCCGCCAATGCGGTCCTCTCCTCATTTAATACAATCCTAAATTTCCACGGTATTATAGCGAGATTAGACTTCACGTATTCCGACAAGCGTCCAGCCTATTTGATAGAGCAAGAGCTATCAACGTTGAGGCAAGGGTCGATGTCTGTCATCGAATTTTACGATGAGGTGGACAAAAAATTATCCCTTCTTACAAATAAGACTAAGATGTCTTATGAATTAGAATTGGCAAATGCCATTAATGAAAAATATAGAGCGATATATTTTTGACTCTAGAGGCAGGCAAACTCTGATCGCCACACAGGTCCTAAATTTCAGAGAATTAACCATATTGATTTGAAAGACGCCGAAGCTAATTCCTCCTCAGAATCTTCATACGGGGAAGTAGCTGAAGCAGCAGTCGAAAGTCGGGAAAGTCGCTCCTACACTGGATTTCTAGGACATTAGGTTCGAAACAGCTAAGATTGCTCATCGATACAGGGGCCTCCAAGAATTACATCAGGCCTTCCCCAGATTTAAAAGGGGTAAAACCGGTCGATGGGCCATTTTTAGTTAAGTCCATCCATGGACTTACAAATATTTCCCTAATATTGACTTAAAGAAAAAATTTATATA
>JAWNNP010003935.1:0-123262 GCA_035044805.1 Leucophenga maculata | reverse complement strand
GGCTGAATAGTGCGAGCTTTCCATAACGGAAATTTAGAGTTTTTTGGTGAGAGACATTCAATGTATTTTCTCTTTTCGTTTGTATTGTGGGTATTCCAATAGATTAAAAATTATGGGAGAGTGATCCGATGACGGATCTGCGAGTGATTCTGCAGAAACTAATCTGGTTGAGATTTTTCGTGTAATTGCAAAAATCCTTTTTAACAACTCTAAAATAAAACCTATTTGACGTATGGCGCAAAGAAGACATAGTACGAAGAGCGAAATTGAAAATACTTCCAACTCTAAATGGTGCACTCGGAATATTAACATTCACAATAATCTAAACATCCCAATTGTTAAAACTGAAATAGATCGCTTCGAACAATACTATGAATGCAAACTCAATTCTCACACAATCCACTCGCAAAAATCTTTAGGAGAAATGATCTTCCAGCTTGTGATGTGCACTTAGGGCCGCTGTAACTTCGTAAGCCTCTAACCGGAGTCATTCTTCAAAAGATTGGAAAATATTCTTATTATTATTATTATTCAGAAAAAAAATGATATAAAAATTCTCAGCGTTCATACCGTCCAAGATATCGTGGTTGAAAATTTTGCTTCAACAGGACTAATCGTAGGTTGGACACAAATTTTTTTGAGTAAGGGATCATACGCTAATTGTGGACAATTCGTTCGTCAACTTCCTGGATGTTCCGATGAGGTTATTGAAGTTGAATGGAAAAGTGCTGACGAAATTCCAATTGCTTAGCACCAATGTCAGCAGTTAAACGATGGCGAATTGGAGGCGAATTTTGAAGAACGATCTTGACTTCTTACTGTACAAAGTAAAATTGAAAGAATGTTGTCCACAGACAAGCCACGTAGTTTCGATTAGCTGTAAGGGGGAATACGAAGACACACTTTGTGATTAAATTAAAATGGGCGTCCACATCACACGATCTTGGTGCTCCAAAAGAGGATCTTGGTGCTCCAAAGTATTAAACCAGCTAAAACTAAAATTGTTCCTTTTTCTACTAAATACAAGCTGAAATAACTCAAGCCAATATGTATAAATGGCAGATTGATAGAATTCTCCAAGGAGGTCAAATACCTGGAGTCATTTTTGGCCAAAATACAATACGGAAGATTCACTTAGAACATATAATGACGAAAGCCACTATGACAATGTTGACTTGCTGAGTTATTGCTGGGAAAAATTGGAGGTGTACCCCTAAAATAGCGAACCTGTCCTATTGTGGCATTAGACGTGCTTTTAAATCGTATGGCGTTGCATCTTCATATCCAACAACAGGCGATCCAGAGCCATTCTGTGGACTCGGACCAGTTACAATTCTCCTGGTAAAAGAGAAGGAGAATAAAGCAAGGGACTTTTTCTGGGAGAAGTGTAAAGGCCTAAGACAAAGCAAACAATATTCAGGCCTTTAATAAGAGTTCAGAAATCTGCAACGGTCTTAAAAGGAACGATCTAAGACTGAACACTGCAGAAGACAATTAAGTATAGAAGATTACGAAACTCCGGAGCATATCTTTGGGCACTGTCCAACCAGGCACAAGTATCTCCGCAATTACCAAGTGACAGGAAGGGCGGTGCATGCACTTAATTCTAAAAACCTTTTTCAAGGCAGCAGGGCTGGATGAAGTGTTGTAGGCGAAACTAGGGTCAGCGCAAACTAGAACTGCAAAGGTCGCAGTGCCGACTACCGAATAAAAATAATAAATAAAAACACAAAAAATGTAGTCAATATTTAAATACCGAAGCTCCATATGACGCACAACAGTGTTTCTGTTTATTTTTATATCATCAAGCTTAGAGATTTCTGTTATGGAGGCTGATTTCTGTCTTAAGCAACTACAGTGCCCCTATGGATATATTACGGTCACTTTTTCCGTTAGCACTGCATAAAAGAAAAATATTTTTATACCATTCATACATAGTATAGCATCGTACTATCAGTTTGTCGGATAGTTTGTAACACATTGAAAAAGACATCATAGACTTTATTGAGTAAATGCCTGATTAAATTGGATGCTCACTTCTCATACCTCTCCAGTTTATGGGGTAGCCTCTATGCACACCCAGCACTTTTTTATAGATTATACTTTTATGAAATCTTCTTGATAGCACTTTTGACGGTGGTGTGATAACCCGCTTTATATTGGGCTACATCCTACTGCACACTTCTAAGTATATATTTCCTTTACATGCAACATATTCCAAATATATATATATACACTTTTTTTCCTTTTTTTCGAAGACTCACATATTTAATTTAAACTGCTAACCGCTCATTTAACAGGTAGTAAAATGCCGTTTAGGTCTTACTACAGGTGAGCAACGTGGCATGCAGTTGGTTAAGTCCAAGTAAATAAATTTATTTTAATGCATTTGTGACGCAGAACTCTAGAAAACCGCTATTCATTGAAAAATGTGAAGCATAATATAGCCGCATAGCTCGTCTATAGCACTCTTACTTGATATAAGTTCGCAAGCATTCGTACTAGCATGACTACACACTCAACGGGCCCATACGCGCCCCGTGCTTACTGCAACTCACAATCGCTGCCGTCTTGCTGCTTTTGATCATCTTTCCGTGTCTTGCGTCGCCGGGTTGCAATCTGTACCGCCATTAAATATTTAGAAAATTTCCGCGGCGGTGCCATGTCACAAATTTCAATTATCTCCTTTGTCCAAGATATTCCATGCGATTAACTTAGTTTAGTATTAATAAAACATAGACTGACTGGATTGAAAGTTAGACTGCAGCTGGTGGAAACGCTGCACTGAACGGCGCGACTAGTGCGACAAGCAAACTGAACTGTGCCAGTGACGTCTGAATAGCTGGGCATAAATAAATTGGGTTCACAACATTTTGCACATTTCTCTTTGCTCTTACATCAGTTTTTGTCTCCTTTCTTTTGTGGCATTTTTTGTTTTTATTCACACTAAATTAAAAAATACCACAAAATAGAAATCGAGCATGTTTCACAACGAGATACCCTGTAACTGGCTTTCTATCTGTTAGATGAACCAAATTTGACAAATTTACAAAAATACAGAAAGATCAGGCACAGTTATGTGGAGTTTTTTTTTTTTCTTTCTAGTGATCCCATCTGTACCTTTTGCTGAAAAATTTATAAGGATATATCCAAAGAAGAAGGCTTTTTTATCCAAGTGTCCAAGTTCTCTTCATGCATACGGACAGCCAGACAGATGGCCAAATGTGCAGTTATATATCGACTTGAGTTTTGATGCTGAAGAAGAATATATGTACTCTATGGGGACTGCCTCTCCTACTTCTGACTGTTACAAACAGTTGCACACACTTAATATACCCTATTACCCTAAGAGTACAGAGTATAAAAATAATGAAAACAAAAGAAAATGTTGACCTCGGTGGAACCGAACATTTAATAACCTTCACACGAAATTTTAAATCGTATAGCAGCTGTATTATCTGAAAAATTCTTCAAATATGTATAAGCGAATACCCACACATAAAGTTTTTACTTGCAGAAATGGGTTTTCCAGTATAGCGGAATGCAAGGTCCAAGTTTTCTTTGCGTTCCCAAACATCACAACAAACTAAAGATGCTTATTTTAAACTGTGTATGTATATAGAAGAAGTGAATAAAATACAAGAAAAACGAAAGAGAAACCAAAAAAGAAATTGCGTGGCGCTATTGTTTGGGCTTCTTCGCGCAAAGTTTTCTTCTTCTTTGGCCATTTCGGAAAACGACCCACCTCACGGCAAGTTTACTTATCCACGAACAAAAGTGAACACCGCAATAACTGAAATGGCGGCGTAAATTGAAAAATGTTTAAGCATAAAGAAAAAGAGCAGAGAGAATAGAATAGGGTTTAAGTGGTTCTATTTGGTCCGTTGGTTGGTTGAACAACGCGGTTGACTTTTGGGTCAATGTGGTTGGCTGTCTTTAGCTGCAGCAACGCTCGACTGCAAGTTCAATAAGTACGTTGGCACATTTCTGTAAACTTTGGATATATACCTGTTCTGAATGTTGTGTATTCAAGCCTTTGTGTAAATGTAATATTTAATGTTTGATATTTTCGATATTTTGGCATGGCATGGCAGATCCCAATAAAGTGTGAATATACTCGAACTCAGTGGATTTCGCATAAGTTGACAATCGCTCAAAAAGCGCTCGTGCGGATTGGTGCAAAGAAATGATGAAAAATATGATCGCGGATATATACGTATGAGCCGCAAACAAATTAGTAATCGTCCGAGTGGCTGTTCCAAGACGCGCTCGAAGCACTGCAAAGCAAATGGTCGCCATTTTTCCGATTGAGCAACGTAGAACGTTCAATTCTGAATGGTTCACGACCATTTGTTTGCCTGAAGTCTTCGCAGATATTCGCAAAATTAACCGCCGAAGACGATGCACACTCCACCATGACAATGCAAGCTCTCACACATGGGTCTTTCGACGGACAGCCAATCAATCAATCAATCAATCAATAAATCAATTATTTCTTTTTATGCCCAAACATGAAAAATAAACTGCGTGGTGCGAAGAAGCTTTTCACAACCCATGTTTTGGAGGTGCCTCAGTTGGACTGGAAAAGTGCTTCGAAAAATGGTTTGAGCGAATGCAAAATAGAATATATTCAAAAAGAATATTTTATTTTCTATTTCCGAAATATAAATAGTGACACTCGTATTAGGTTGAGAAATGCTCTACTGAGATCCGTTGTGTTCGTACCAGCACAAGGGACGCCGAAGTACGTAACGGGTCTAAACTATTTTTTTTTTATTTGAAAGCTCAATCCTTCCGGTTAACAGTGGAATATGATTTCATTCATGTGGCTGCCACGGCTAGCCATGTAGAACCCAATACGGTCGGTCCAATTTTTGAGTACATTTTCGACTGTGTGCAGCCCTATCTCGGCTATGGTATCGCAAATGTTGTTCTTCAAAGCTTCAATTGTCTCTGGTTTGTTGGCGTCACACTTATCTTTGACAGCTCCCCGCAAATAATAGTCCAACGGTGTCAAATCGCAGCTCCTTGGTGGCCAATCGACATCAGAATTTCACCTTCGTTTCACCTTCTTCATTTTCAAAGAAAAATGGTCCAATGATGCCGTTCGACCAAAATCCACACCAAACAGTCACTCGTAATAGGTGCATCGGCAATTGTTCAATTACGTCTGGGTTCTCCGTGCCCCAAATGCGACAATTTTGCTTGTTGACAAAGCCACCAAAATGAAAATGAGCTTCATCTGAAAAGATGATTTTTTTTCACAAAATCAGCATCGATTTCAAGTTGATCGTGAGCCCAATTCTTCGAACATATGCGCAACCATATTCGTTGTGCGGAATAATAATACTAACTTTCTGTCAAACCTGTCATGAACTAAGTGTTGCCAGGCTCGGAATAACTGGTAGTTCAAAAAAAAAAAAAAAACTTTAGATGGCGGACCCGATATAGCCCATAAGGTGTTGTCACGCCAGAAATCGTTGATAAAATCCATGGAATAATTTGAGAGAATGTAAGTGCGTGAGTTAGCTGAGGCTGTAGGCACCACCAATGAGCGAGTAGATCATGGATTATACAGCCACACAATAAAAAGTGTTTAGTTCTGGGGTCTGATTATGTGCAGCTTATATTTTTGGTGTCGCCGAATCCATTTAACCTCATTTCATCAGGGTTTTTAACTAACCCCAAAATACCAATATTTCAGCCACTTATTTGAAAAATTCAACGGATTTGATTGTGTTACGAGGTATTTTGGGGTCGCTGATTACGAATTTAAATTCAGTTTTTAAAAATTCAAAATAATGGATCCAATATGGTAGGCAAGCTTATTTATATTTACAGGATTCACTTGAAATTCCGGAAAAGTCTCTAGGAACGTTGATTACTAACTTAAAGTAAAATTTTCAAAAATCCGTATTCTTCAAATGTCTACATTGTAAGATTTATTCAACTAACGTGGGTTTCTCAAAACATTTTACCGTCGGCATTGGTATTGCTCCCATCGCGGAAAGGTTTCCCGTTCGGATTTTCTAAATTGTTTAGCCTTTAAATATTTTGTTTAATAAAGTTGCTAATTTTAATTGTTTTCTTGTTTCGAGTAGTTTTCTCTTCAAAAGATCTATGTAAAGGATTTCTCCGGTGCTTCTTCCATGAAATTTCTCAAGATGAGAGTCTAGGAATTGCGTCTACAAATTCATTTACCCTTTTTATCAAGTGCTTTGACAAACTATTTCATAAGACCTAACTTGATACGCAGAAAAGGATTCAGGATTTTTGATGGACTTTCGGGGGATTTATGCTGTCACTGCTGTCTACCTTTACTATCCCACAAACATAAGTTGCAGGGGTACTTTGTAATTTTGAATTTAAGAAAGCGGATATCAAATTTGTAATTACAGACCCCAAAATTCTCCCCAAATTGAGAGTTTCAAGCAAATTCTAGCAATATCAAAAAAATTGTATCCCCCATATTGGGTCCGCCATCTTACATTTTTTTTTAAACTTATTTCAAATTCGTAATCAGTGAATTAAAAAACGCTGTTTACATGGGAATAAATGGGCTTCCGATTCGAATTAAGCGACCCCAAAAAAAATAAGGTACACATAGTCAGTTCCCCAGATCAGAATTTATTTTGTGTTTCTGTGTTGTAGGACATGAATAAGCTGTCTGCTCACTTACGATACGATTTGCTACCACATTCCGCGTAGTCTACAGATTTTCATGTTTCTAAGCTTGCAGAAATAGATGGGCGGTAAGAGATTTGTGTTAAATGAAGAGGTCATCACTGAAACAAACGCCCATTTTGAAAGCTTCGAGAAAACCGTCACGAAATGTCTCGAGCTATAAAGATTTTATATTAAGCACTAAAATGTTTCTTTGCGATAGAAATATATTTCATTCTTAAAACTAATGACTTATTAGCACACCATCGCATTGTGCTAGTGTCATCCAACGTAGCTTGTTCGAGACAACTAAATCCTTTCGGTTTAATAATTTAGACAATCCTTAGACAACTCAGCCTTTTAAAAGATGTTTGTATGGAATATATTGAAGGCAAATCTTTAAGCACCATAAGAAAAAATTGCTTTTCGTAGTTTATTTTTTCATCTTTCGATCTATGTTCTCTTATTCCTCACGGAATATAATGGAGATTCCGTTCATCAAAGTCAAAGTATGGTAAAAGAGTAAATTTAAGAAACGGAGATAATTAAAACAAGTAAGAAAATCACAGTCGGGCGTAACCGACTGTAAGAGGCCCTGTACCAGTGCAGGTCGCCTAACAAACACATTAAATGTTCCCCTAGCTTATGACCAAACACATGACCACTTCTCACTGCACGACTAAGTGCCTTTTAAAACATTTTTTTATGTATGAAACGAAAAGGGGGGTCGCTCAAATTCAATTGCTTATAAAATCGTCATTTATTATCCGATTTTGATGAACTTTTCGGATTTTGGCTAAACAGGACGATATCTCTATACTGGCATACTTACTTTTTTTTGTGCCCAAGAAATTTTTAGCCTTGGGGGTGATTTTATGGGGAAGGGGGGAGGGAGGGCAAGTTTTTAAAATAAACTTGTGAAATTCCGGAGCAGTCCTAGTCGAATGCAAAAAACACGAAAGTCTCTATCTATTACCGTTTCCGAGATCCTTTCGTTCATACGGACGGCCAGACGGACGGACGGACAGACGGACAGACGGACATGTCTATATCGACTCCTCTATCGTTCCTGACCACAATGGGGGTAACTTTGGGGGGTCTCCGATTATTATTTCTACCTGTTACATACATTTGCACAAAACCAATAGGCTCTTGTACCTTCGGTACAGGGCCTAAATAGGCGATGCAATGACTCTAAAATAAAAGCTCAATTTAAGAACTATGCAGCTACCGTACCAAAGTCTGACAATTATTAGTGCTACAACCTTTTCGACTTAACAATAAATGCTGTCTCTAGTCGCAATATCATTGTTGCACAAGGTGACTTTAATGCAAGGCTCGGCAATAACAACACCATTGTCGTCTTCGCCACCCACCATATGGTGGAATTGGCCATGTGCTGATTTAAAGGTGAATACACAACTCTCTCATGGACATGCGTGCCCATAGAGGAGCCGATGTGTACAGCGAGTAAAATCTGATTTTAGGATGATTACTTCGCCGTTCAAAACAAATCAGAGTACAATAGCAACATAGACAGATCTTCAATGTGGACTTACTGAAAACACCGGTCATGCTCGAAACATACCAGGAAGAACTCGCGCGTCGAAATTTTACTTTAAATCACTACAACGTGCTCTCAAGCTGTGGAGAAAATAGTTCGCTTGCAGCACTTCGGCAAGAAGCCTGGACTTTGATTGAGGAGCGCAGGTTATTGGAAGCACAACTAATACGGCAGAACAGGCAGCCAACTGGCAACAACTTTCGCGGTAAAAAAACTAGAAAACCTCGAGCCAAATGTTCTACCTATCACGGCTAGTGACAGGTCCAGTCTAGCATCAGTGGAAGATGAACAGACATGTTGTAAGGAGTTCTTCGAATTTGATGATACTGAGTCAGAAACTCTAATCATTTCCAACACCGAAAAACAAATTGGTCGCGGTATAACGCTTCTAAATTACATACAAAAGATGTTGGCTTTTAGCATTTTAGCCAGACTCTCGCCAACATTAAACATCGGATTACGCATCATTGTGGAAAAATCGGTCGAGTAAAGTTCCTCATTATACCAACTATTTCTGGACTTCGAACGCGCGTTTGACACCATCATCGAAAAAATCTGAAAATCTTTAAAGGCAACAACACCAGGAATTATACCTTAAACAAAGGTGTCCGATATGTAGTGGTCCTCGCTGGGGTCCTAAAACACACAAACTAAATCAGAAGTTTAGTAACTTGGACTATGCTGTTGATAAATGGTTTATGACGCAACAACACCATTGTCACCATTGAAGATATTGAGAAGTTTCCCTATCTTGGCAGCTACATCGTATACCCTTTCATTAAGATCAAAAGAGACATGGATGGTTTCAGACACAATTAGTTGGAAGCCTCAATCTTTCGTCAAAAAATTCGTTGTAGGTGTACTTCAACTGGCAACTTGTTTTTTGTGAAAATGTTTGATCTGCCGCCAATGAGCCAATACATTTGACGGAGCTTTTGTTCAAGCTGTAACCTCCTGGCACTAATGTGAGTGAGTCCAAGATATTTTACATATTGTATAGTGGGTATGAGGTTACCGCATAGCATTACTTGAGGGCAGTAATCCCTCAAAGTAGCAATTTTAATGTGTGCCGATTTGTCTCTATCAATATCAACATTCCATCGCGATAGCCAGTACTCTGCAGTAATGCTGATGCTTCACTGACTGCAATAGCCGAAACCAAAAAGGCCGTGTCATTAGCGTAAATGTCCACAAGTAAATCTGGGTGTTTAATTACCGGCATATCCGCGGTGTATACATATAGCCTTAATGTGACAGATCGCCGACTCACCATATTCTACCCTCGTATAGAATGAGCTGTACGGAAGGTAGCTTCTAAAAATTAAATAGTACGGGGTGGGTAGATTCTTCACCAGTTTATATAATAAACCGTCGTGACGGACTCAATCAAAATGCCTGTTTAATGTCCAAAAAAGCAGCTGAGCAGCTCAGTACTTTTTGCACTCAAAGCCTTGTAGTATACGTACGACCAGCCGGTGACATTGTTTAGGGCTGCTATGCCTACGCCTGCATTCAAATTGGCATCCTGGCATCAGCTCCTTCGTTTCCGTTATTGGCAGTAGTCGTTGCGTGCTCTAAAGTATAACAAGTTTCGTAGATGATCAGCAAACGCATTGGCTTCCTCTTCTTCCGACCATTGGCATTTTAGATGGGTGCCAGCACCTTAGTTCCTATTTTAAAGAACCGCGTTGCCTTACATAAATTATGCTCCTTATCAAAAGGTTCAAGCTGGCTAATGTAGTCTTCCAGGGCTTGGTTGCGCAGAGTATGAACCAAGTGTTTCAGTGCTCTGTTGAGAGCTGCTTTAACATGCAATGCCAGACTCTGCTGAATCAACGATTTTCTCTTACCAAAGTCAATACTTCGGGTGAGCTCAGGTATCGGGGCCGTTTATTTTGCATTGTAGTCGTGCCTCATGTATATTTATTTCCTTAATTGCATCAAAAATCTCGTCAGTCGTGCTGATGTGCAATTCTAACGAAGACTGGTACATCCTTATGGAAAAGTTCTTCTTAAATAACTTCATTGGCTCGGTAGACTTGTTAATCAATATGTTCAGCAGTGATCAGAACACATTTCAAGAGTTGAGTCGAATTCTCACGTTACGTCAAGCACATCTGAAAACTTTCTGTTGTCAGTGGGCCTGAACGTGGGCTCTCCTGAAGCAGTAGAGCATAATAATACCTTTGGTGCTTTGATGAGCTTGAACCGCACCAAGAAATCTTTGCGCTGAAGTCGCAGTCAATATGGATTTTTGTTCGAAGTTCATCAAAAATCTGTTGAAACATTTGATGGCTAACTGAGTTGTAAAGGTGGAACATGTGCCGCAACCAGCACTAGATTCTCTGCCGCTTTTTTTCACTGTTTTTTTTTTTACTGCCTGCATAAGAGCTGTCGTATTTGTTTGGCTTGTAGCCTCTAACAACGCTAGAATAGCTCATGCCGTTCATAACTTTTTGGAATATAATTTCAGGATTAGCTACCTGACTTGGAGCAAACTATTGACATGATATGGCTTACTTCGGTCCATTGCGATGCTTGTTTGCAATAAAAACTTAGCAGTCTTCATACGAAGCAGTATGCGCCTTTCAACAATGCACACATTGTGGCAGATCTTCTTTGGTCTTTGTACATTCTAAGGAGCTATGTCCAGCTCCGCATTTTACAGACCTGTGACATAAAACCAGGTCATGTTGAAAGCTTCTTTGTTGTTGGCAGACAGCTCAAGATTTACAAAAAAAATATTGACAATGGCGATTTGTTGATTTTGCTTTTCTCATTTATGATGTCTCCAGTTGCGTGTCCTACGTTTCTTACCGTCACAGAGACTTCTTACAGAAAATTATTGTAGAATGATGAAGAACAGAAATCGTATATTATTGTCTTCAAGGTAGTTCTGTACGTCTCAATTTATCCTTTATTATGCTTCTAATATGGCTCTCACGACCAGCCTTTTAAACGAAACTTCTTAGGTCAACTGTTTTTTTATCAAGCCAGCAAGCATCTACTTGAATCTGTATTGGACAGATAGTATCTCGATCTGTAGATATTTGTATTGAGACATATATAATATATATTTAATCATGTACTTAAATTGCTTTGGTTAATTGTGAGGTTTTAGAAAACTTACAAAAAAATAGAATTAAAAAAAATAAAATTTTATAAAAACTAGATTGTTACAAGATATTTTGTTGTGATTTTTTCTACAAATTGACAGCTAATATCCGTCTAAATTAGTTGTCTAACTGACTTCCCAAAGCACGCGACCAGCTAGAAAAAGCAAGAAGTATTGCCAAATGACGTTTAAAATGTTCATCAAGTCAAATTTGTGACAATTTGCAATGCATCCGCTTCGCTTGACATCGCTCAACTGAAATGAACTGCACTTAAAAAGGGATTGGCGCTTCGTTTGGCTTGGTTAGACAGCACAGGTGTGATGGATGCAACTCCTTAAAGTTTAGCTTAAATTGGTTTCAGAGTGGGCTAGGTGTAAAGGTCTCTCCATTTCAGTTTGCTTTAGTTCGCATGGCTTGCCGCGCTGTTGGCAACATCAATAAATATTCTTCAAATATTTTACCAACACAATTTACTAAGGCAAAAGTGTGCTGCCTCAACTACTTTTGATATAGATTTGAGGTTTATTTTTTTTTCGCGAGTTTGTTTTGCTTTATAATTCATGAACAATTGTTTATTTTTGTTTTTTTTTTCGCTAAGCAACGCCAATTGGAGAAATGCATCAAAAGCTGCAATTGCTATATTATCAAACGAAACTAGCAACGGAAACATAAACTAAAAGAAATAAAAGTAAACAAAAAAAGAACAAAAGAAACACAAACAGAAACACAATTACTTTTCATAATGCAAGAAAATCAATAGAAAAGGCTTATGTTTACTTAGTACAGCGCAAACTAGCGAAATATGTTGTTCAACAAGCTAAGCGCGTTATGCACTACGATATTTGTTTGCATCAAACTACAAAGTCAGCTAAATACGCTAAAAATCAATTAAAGGTGATCGAAAAAAATGAAAGTTAACAAAAATAATTTTATGAGCATTAAAAAATGTTTACTGTATGTTTCTGTACTCTTCAAAGTCATTGTAGAAATGCGGAAAGTCTTTAGAAATAATTCGACACAAATAGAAATTTGAGATGGTATACCTCAATGAATTAAATGAGTCCTTCATCCTTCTGAGATAACTTATATTCAATAAGTAAACTTTTCTGATACCGTGGATTCAATCGTATATACAACCCTGCCCCATCTTTTAGAGTTTTACATAATTTGGTTTATTTTACACAAATCCTAATTGCATATTTCTTATAGACCAATGGGACGTGATAGCCCCAGTACAAATCAGCTATACATAGATGAGCAAAGATTAGGCAACGAGTTAAACTAAAGCATAACCATTACCAAGGCGTGGCATAAGTCCAGACACCGCTTAGACACGGCTTCAATAGTCAGTTACGTATCATCTTAGAGCTAAAGACCGGAAGCTGATAACGTGTAGTGCAGTTCTATGGTTAGCGACAGGATCAGTTCAGCTTCTATGATAAGCCTCCCTTGTCGAAGTTTTGCTGACTAAGTCAGGTGTTAAATCTCTCTCAGCTGCTTAACTCTGAGTCTGGCTAGAGTCGGACAACTACATTAATACTAGTCTGGTGCGCTTCTAGACAAAATATATGCTAAGTCTCTGGTCTGGAAGGATACAGTCGAAGATGGCCCATAAGTAGTCCCAGAACTCCACTGCTGAGAAGTTCATTTTTAGTTGACAAGCTGAGCCATTGCCAATCAGTTAGAATCATTTTAAAGAATGAGTGCTCTCAAGTTTGTTCTCTTAACTCGATTATTTGAGCGTAAAAGAGATAAAACAGTCTCACAACTAAACTTTTGACATACACTTCCCAACTGATTCTACGACAGGCTCAAAAAGAAGAAGGCGCACTCGCTGTGTAGTTCAACCAATCTTATTCCAACATGATCATGATCAATACTGAAAGGCAGCCGGTCTGAAATATTTCTCCGTAAATGTTTTGGCTGAAGCCTAACTAAGACTGCAGAAAGTATCTCGTGCTTCCAAAATGGTATAAGACCCCAACTTAGGCAGCCCGTTTCAATACTCCTATGGGCCGAGAGTTATCGAAACATTGTTTTATCAACCTGGAGAAGACTTGACAAGAGGTGTGTATTTTGATTGGCACTTAACTTTGGTTCTTTCGGTGACATTAATCTCAGATAAAAGAGCAATAGATCAGATGCAATGCTGGTATTGGCTCAGAAGATACCTGCAGCTGTACCCATTTCGGTAATCTGTAACCTTCAGTAAAGCACTTCATAGTAGACGGTTTATTGCCTTGGCTGCCAAAGTCACAGTTCGTGTGGCTTAAAACATTGAAAACCATCTGCCGCAGCATAGTTCCATGGTCATACAATCTTTAATGTTGCAGAAATGTGCTTTAAGATACTTGAATCTTGACCCAGATTGTCGAGTGTGAGACCATGAATAAATGCAGCGCGGGCAAACAAACAACCATATCCAGTGTAGTCAAGAAGTTCTCAATGTACAGAACTGCACACAGATTGATTTCCTTTGGCTGGGAGTTTTATTTTATTTTGCTGACTCTAAAGGGCTAACCCCATACCAATTTGAAATAATTAAAGCCCTATTATTGCATATATTGAATAAAGGTCTTCTACACACCATACTGCGACGTTCTAGCGTATTGGTTTATGACGAGGGTTTGTAGTTCAAATCTCTAAACTTTATGTTAACAAAATCGTTTCAATATTTTAGGCGTAAAAGGCTTTAACAATCTTCAACTTTTATGAAGGAACAAATTTATTAATATATGAGCCCATTTTATTAAACTCGTTCATTCTCTTACAAACTACTTCTACTTCTAAGTTTTCGTATGAAAAAAATTTTGATGCGGTTTATTTTGTTCCACATTACTTCATTCCTTATAAAATATTTCATTAAGTCTCAGATCGGATTCTGTCTGAGTTTTTGTATAAACAACTGTTTATTGTTGTTATTTATAGAAAAAAAAATATCTTGCATGATTCCTGAAAAAGTATTCCAAAATCAGACCATTAGAAGAGTTTAGGCCTTATACTAAACTGCCCCTCTTTCCTTTATGGGTTTTTGTTGAAACAGATTTTTATTATTTTTGTTAATTTTATATGAAAAAACTTTTGTTATATAAACTAAAAACTCCCAATAAAATATAATTCATAGACCTAGATCTGTTCTCTATAAAATATGGTAGAACAAATTTTGCTCTGTTTGCACTTTATAGGGATAAAATGTTCAGCAATTACATTCGAATTTAGCGTCAAAAATTACATAGAGATGTACTTGTGTTGTATCTCAGGAATGACACTTTTTTGTGTTTGGCTGTGTTAATATTTAATGAAAGTAGGAAAACTATCGACAGAAAAAGACATTTAGCCTTTGAATCCTTTTTCCCTCCGTTGGATGTACTCTTCTATTTAATGTACGTTTTCTATTTCTTCTGTAGACATTACCAGTCTTCACACTTATGATTTGTTGAAACTTCTTTATATTCAAATTTTTATAAAGAATGAAATGTTTGAAATTGTTCTGAGTTAAGAATTTTTGAATTTGCTATATTTAATCAATCTTGTATCTTGGATTTGCAGTAGTTTATAAAAGTTCAAGCTATCCAATGTAAAGATGAATTTTATTATTTATTTTAAGGGAGTCATCTAAAGTCAGGTCCATTGTTAGATTTTATATATATTGGGTGTTTTCAACCATTCTATAGTGCATGGGACTGCCAACGGTAAATCGTTGACTGACTGACTGTATATAACTATCATGAGGCGATATCGGTGAGCATAAAAAACGTTTTAAACTACCGTTTTTTAAGTCACCGAAATTTAAACCAGGTTTTAATATCTTTTTTTTTTGCAAACTTTAAATAACATTGGTATATGAATATATGGAATATATGAATAGAATATATCAGACGGTACATATACAAAAATTAAAATTTTAAAATTTTCGTTTGCCTATCTGCGAAACGGCTTAACCGATTGGAACGGTACTTTTACTGCCTGATAACTAATATTCTAAGGATTAACTTCGGCTACATTTATTTGAAATCGGCAGGTGTGGTGGCCTCTTAACCATATTAGCGCTAAACAAGTTTCTTCATATTTTTGCGAGGGATGACAGTTGGTCTACATGTTAATGGAATCAGAAGAAGGTCACGATCTAAGTTTTATCGAAATTTTTGCAAAACAGAAAAATGGCGAGTAATTTTTTATGACGTCGACTGTCTAAAGTGAAAGATTATTTTTAGTTTTGAAGGATTAAATCAAATCAGATAAAGAAACAACGACAAAGGTTATTTGGCAGTGCTTTACCATATTTTTTGGTGCGTTATTATCGCCAAAGATTTTAATAAAACTTGCATTGGAGTGCAATACTATATATGTATATTGATGCGATGAAATATTCTGCGGTAGTGAAATCAAATAATTAAATCTCTCATAGCCCTGATGAAGACCCCAGCTGCCATGACAAATACCTACTAGTTAATTTGAAGTTTGTAACTTTAAGCTAATTTTATATACTTTCCGAGATATTGCCGTTCAGAGTACTGACTCGTCTTTTTTGCTGATGAATATATGCATATATAATTAAGCTTGTGTGTCACACCTCATTTTGACACTTTGCACAGCTTTTTATATCATTTTATCCGTAGTCAATAGAATCATATAGGATATAGAAATTTAAATATTGTATAAGAGCCTGCCAAAATGACATGATATACAAATAAAGATATTCTAATTGTTTCTGCGTAGTCATTTTGAAAGTAAATATCTAAAGAAAGATCCAAATCCGAGTTTATAATTGGCCTATCATGTCATGACTTTAAGATTTTTGAGATTATATACACAAAAAATTTGTATTTTTTGAAGTAAAATATTACCATTTTAAGATGTCGTCTTGAGATGAAAAGCATATGTCTGCAGCGATAAGCAAGCCTATTCAACCTAACTCGGCACCCATTACCATTCAATTGATTAATTTTAAGGAGAATACCACCCAATACTATATAATGGAGTATAAAGTAAATATAATAAAATAATGCTGTATCTAATTAAAAAAATTATTATTTTTTCTATACATTATCTCAAATATTTCCAAAATCTTGACATGCTGGGACTATTCTGGTATGGCTCCGGATGACTCATAATAAAATCTTGCAGATAAAATAATAATTAATACCAAACTTTACTATTCCAGATCATATAATAGTTGTTTGAAAACTCTTTAAAGTTTTTAAGAGAAAATTTTGCTGTTTCTTATACCCTCTGTGGCACAGTATAAAAGACTATATTGACTTCGTGCAAATGTATGTTACATGCATACATAAAATTGGTCTGCAACAAAGGATAAATCAATATTGGCTTGTTTATCTGACTATCGGTCTGGATGTTCGTATTAACAATTAAAACTTGAAGACTATAGAAGATATAACTTTCAAGTGTCGATATTTATACTTCGGATAATTTCCCTTAGAAACCTGTACCATACCTTCTTTCTGTGGTCTGCAAAAAAACTTTGCTGTTGTTAGAACTAGAAAAATTTCTTCCTAGAAGCAAGTTCGGAATGTAGTTCCATAAAAATATAAAGTTAAGCAGTACAGTGTGTCTGAAAGTTGAACACACTCTTTTTGGTCATAAGAATATTTTATCTTATATAAGATCAAATATCACAATCAATTAGATCGAAGCACTCAGTACTCCAATTACACTGTTTTGCCGTGTTATAACTGTTAATAATTTCCAGGCCCTGTACCGCAGGTACAAGAGCCTATTGGTTTTGTGCAAATGTATGTAATAGGTAGAAATAATGGTCGGAGACCCCACAAAGTTACTCCCATTATGGTTAGGAATGATAGAGGAGTCGATATAGCCATGTCCGTCTGTCCGTCAGTTTGAAAGAAACGATCTCGGAAACGGTAATAGATAGTGACTAGGACTTCGCCGGAATGTTACAAGTTTATTTTGAAATTTTTCCCCTCCCCCTTTCACACAAAATCCTCCTCAAGGGTAAAAGTATAGAGATAACGTCTCTCTAAGCCATAATCCCAAAACTTCATCAAAATCGAATAATAAATAACGATTTTATAAGCAATTGAACTTGAACGACCCATGATACGTCCGTCCTTCCCTATAACATACCTAAAAAAATGTTTTACAATGCACTTATCGTGCAGTGAGAAATGGGAGGAGCAAAATACTTTTCATCACCATTTTTTCTTATTAATTTCCTACCTTTTTGTTTTGCACTGCTTGGCTCTAAGCTAGAGAAACATTTGTGTTTGTTAGGCGAACTGTACTGGTACAGGGTCTCTTACAGTCGGTTATACCCGACTGTAATTTCTTACTTGTTTCTTGTTGTTAATTTTGCTGACGAAAAATATGTTTTGACAAAAATAATTTTGTTGCCATTTTATTATGCACTAAAATAGCTCAATGAACCTTTTAGGGTCAGGCTGAAAAGTTCATCAAATTTTTGCATTAGAAAACTACATGAATTTCAGCCATTTTTACAATTAACTTGATTTAGGCCGACAATAAAAAGAAAAATAAATGGGGGCCGTACGCAAATTGTACCTTGAATTTGTGTGCGACATGTGTATTCCTATTTGAATTCGTGGGACTTATTGAAAGAAAAACCCAATTTGCAAAAATGTTTACCTTACAAAAACCCGTCAAGGCAAATATATTTCTATTTTTTTTTGAAATGCATAAATAAAGAATAATTTATTAGATCTGAAGTAAGTTACACGAAATTTAGAGTTATTAGCTAAAATAGCAATAAAAACCAAATTTTTTATTCTGTAACTCCGGAAGGAGAGACAGGTTATAATGAGTACTATCACTTAGAGAGGGCGTGGCATAATATACTTATCTGAGCATATGGAATAATAGACTAAATATATCATATTGAATGCTCAATGTTTTATAGCCTTCCAGTTGTAACTGTTCATATGTAAAGCAAGACCGACGTACATGTCTATATCGACCCAAATTTTAACAAAAACACGAAATTTTATTTGGATTGGTGCAAAATACATAAAATTTGGCGTTTCTAATTGAATTGATAGAAATAACAAAATATTTTACCTACAAAAATCCATCAAATAAATTTGAAGTAGATTTGTATGTGTGTTGCCATGTACATTAAATACGAGTAATCTTATGCCGGCATATTGTTTACATTAGAAAGATCATATTACTGTTATGGGAGATTTTAATTTACCCAATATAAAATGGTCTATGACGGATGTTTTTCTAAATAGCCTTCTTGATTTGTCTTTGCAACAGTGTAACAACATTTGCAATATTTGAGGTTGGTTTCTGGATCTGGTATAAGTTGACAATGGTTTTAAAATATGCGTTGACAGAATTCCTCCGGTAATATTAACAGAAGATAATTACTATCCTGCTTTGCAGCTATCTCGATAAAGCTCGATAAAGTTCCTCGTGTGGGTAATGTTAAATCTCTTCAAAGTATCAGATGTTGTAAGAAAACTGACTACGCCAAGTTCAATACTGATTGGACAAGTCTCGAGGCTTGCACTGACGTTGAAGCGGCATTGAGTATTTTCTATTCAACCATTTTCAATTACTTTGACAGAAGTTTTCCCCACACAACTGTGTCTAATTCAGCCAATAGGATATCTTGGTTCTCTCGTAGCCGCAGTCGTTTCAAAAAATATTAAAAAATACAAAGAAACCGGTTCCACTGTCGATTTAAGTGAAATTTCTATTACACGTTCTAACTTCAACTTATTAAATAAACAGTGTTAAACTGCTTATTTATTAAGAGTTAAAACAATGTGCGCTATAATCCTTAAAGCTTTTATAATTTTGTTAATATTAAGCATAAAAAATGCAGCTTATCTTGCTGACTTTCGTCTTCATAGTTTTGAAGCATCCTCTGATTGTCAGATATCGGATTTGTATGCTTCTTTCCACCTACACTAATTTTTCTCCTAACCGTGCAACATCGTATTCTTATGTTATCCCATCCAACGACTTTATAATTTCTCTTAAATCTATTAAATTTTCATGCCTGCCCTGTCCTGATAATATTCCTAGTTGTATACTAAAACAATGTGCCAGCTCTATTTGTGTTCCTTTGTCTTTTCATTTTAAACTTTCTATAAAACAAAGAAAATTTCCAAACCTTTGGAAAGAATCTTTTATTAACCCTTTACAAAAGAAAGGCAGTATATCTGATGTCTCGAATTATAGAAGTATTGCTAAACTAAGTGCTTTCCCTAAATTATTTAAACAAATTTTCACTGATCAATTGCAATGATCGGTTATGTCATTGGTTAGTCCACTGCAACATGGATTTGTTAAAGGCAGATCCATTTGCACCAATCTTTTAGAATTCACTTCTATCGTAAATAAATGTTTTGTGTCTGGCCACCAGACTGATCTAAACGGATTTTAGCGGATTTTAGCAAAGCTTTTGGCATTGTATGTCATAGTCACCTAATACATAAACTGAAAGCTGTAGGATTTCCACATTCTTTTGTCAATTGGACGCAGTCCTACTTTGTAGGTAGATCTCAAAAAGTCTTATGTATAAATTGTTTGTCTAAGTCTATTAATATGTCTTCTGGTGTTCCACAAGTACGTTATCTTGGGCCAAAGCTCTTTGTTTTATTCATAATTGATCTCCCTTTGGCAATAAATCATGCTAAAACTATGTTTGTCATATTCTGATGTTTCCCAACATAATCTATTATAATCTGATTTGAATTAATTATACATAATACTTGGTGTTTAACAAACTTTCTTAATTTGAATATTTCTAAATGTAAATGCGTAACATTCCATCGCAGAAACCTTTTCTTATGACATATTTTCTGGTTATTTGTTTAACTGTTTTAGGTGTTCCTATGTACCCTAAATTAAGCTACAACAATGATATTGTGTGCATGTTTAATAAAGCTAAAAGTGTTCTTGATGGTCCAAGGAATTTAATGACCATTTTACTACTAAACTTCTATACACATCACTTGTTCGTCCGATCTTGGAATTTGCATCATGTGTTTGGAACCCACATTATTTAATTCACCAAGATCGTATCCAGTCTGTTCAAGAACAGTTCCTGTTCTGAATTGGGCTTCTGATATACATCTCCCTCCATATGTAGATCGATTGAAACATATTGATCTTCCTGCTCTATCTGCTCGACGGTGAATGCTCTCTGTCGGTTTCCTTCACAAGATTCTTTGTGTGGAAGTTGATTCTCATTATTTGCTGCAATCTTTATCTTTAAATGTTCCCTCACTCTTCCCATGAAACCTTTATGCTTGGCATTTTGTACAAAATGATAAAGCATGACCGAACGGTCATGTGCAGTTTGATATAATACAAAAGGCATATCCGTTGCAATACAAGTGGCAAAATTTTCGTGACGGCTGTTTTACTTCGTGCCATATCTGACGTTTAAGACTTTTTACAACTGGTTGATAGTGTTCAGTTAATGTCATAAATAATATTCAAGACCAACTGCGAAAATCATTAATAATGAAAGCATGGAAAGGCTGTTTTGAATTTATACGTTTGTCTTTTATTTTAAATTACTTTCAAATTGTGCGCTCATCAAATCAAATGTCTTGCATTATTATATTACTTATATAATATAATTAGTTAGTATTGTAAATTAGTTCAAAGCGGAGCAGAAAACATATTAGACATACATATATACTTTCTAGTTACAAGTGAGTGTGAAGAGTAGCAGAGCTTCGATTATACCGAATGTAATATTAATTTTTTCTTTTTTGTTTATTTTTTTTTTTGTTTGTAAAGATGTACAAAACGAAATAAGCAAAGCGAAAACGAAAACAAAAAGAAAATACGAAACAAAATAAATCGATTTAAATCGAACGAGAAATGAGAGAAACAGATACAACGAATGCTACGTCTAAATAGTACTAAAACGCAAAGCGAACCTTACCTCTAAAGTGAGTGAGTTGGTTGGTTTTTCTTGTAGTTGTTGTTTTTGTTTTTCTTTTTAAATATATTATTTTAATTCAAAATTTTTTTTTAACTTTTATTTATTAGCATTTACGCAAAAAAGAAGCAAGTGAGAAGACGGTGTAGCTGTTGTTGTTGTTTTTATTTTGTGTAGTTGTTGTTGCTGGTGCTGCTGCTGTTGCGTTCAACTACTCCATTTTATTTTTGTTTTTGTTTTTGTTATTTTTTTTTCGATAAAATTAAAGTCTCTAAAGCGTAAGCCAATGGCACACTTTTTAATGTCTGTCGCTATGCGTTGGTATGCGTTTGTTAGTTAGTTTGTTTGCAGATGTGTGTGTGTGTGTGTATGTGTAATATTTTAAGGTGCTAAAGATGAGCAGGAGCGGAAACGGAAACAGTATTCAAAATGATGATCGTTTGACTTTTGTTTTTTTTATTGTGTTTGTTTCCTGTTTTGCTTTTGCTTTTATTTTGCTTTTGCTTGCTTGATGAATGCTTTTGCTTGCGCGTCTACAATTTGCTTTTATTTTATTTTATTTTTTTTTTAATTTCATATTCTTTTCTGTGTGTGTGTGTAGATATTACTCTGTATTTTGGTTTTGAGTTAATGCTTTAAGAACGATCGATTGTATTATTATAAAATTTTTTTTTTTTTTTTTTTTTGCTTAATTACTGCACTAACTCTCAGTCTGGCTACGCTACGCTAGCGCTAGTTACTCATAAACGATTACACTAACGACTACATACAACAATTAGTATGTATGTAATTATTTAACGCCTTTGTTACTAATATACGAGTATGTATATACATATATACTTGTACTATATAGTTTTTTTTTTTTTTTTTTTTGTTATTATTGTACAATACTGCGCCTATGGCTGTATCGCTATACGACATACGAATAAAGTGTGTTTACATGAATATATATTTTAGATATATGCATTTCCAACACAATCACAGAACATCGATCGACAGCGTAAAACACATCACATAAATAAAGATTATAATCAAAATGAAAGTAGAGAAAGAGCATATAAACGAAAATCGTTAGTACAGTGAATATACATTGTTAATAGTTTATAATTTACGTAGGCCGCAGCAGAAGTAATGCTTTTTGCTGTTTGCTAGGCATTACTTCTACTTGCAGCAGGACGCATTTTGGTACTAGAAAAGGAAAATTACGGCTACATCTACACGTGTAATCGACAGAAGGCTTTTTATGTTTAGATATTGTAAGTCGTTGCACGCACTTGACGCGAAGCGTTCAAATATTTCCCTTTTTAATAGAAAATTATTTGGAAAAATCATAAAAAAAAAAACAAAAAACGATATGACAAATGGCTTAAAAGAACAATAAATAATTATGATTTATTATGTGCACATACTATCTAATAAGCTAATTTAATATTTATTTATTTAGTTGATTTTCATTGGAAGTTATTTAGTTCGAAACTGTGTGTTATGTACTAAATGTGGGGAAGTATGAAGTGCCTCGTCTCTACACATTTTTCAGTCTGCTAATTTATTATACTACGTCACTTTGGCAAACATGTCGCAGCTATAATGAAATGCTAAAAGTTGTTCGAACTGTTTAACGATAAAATCCAATTTACGTATAATTTAATATACAAGTTGAGCACAATTCAAAATGGCGCCACTTAATTGAAAGTTAGTGCAAAACTTTATGACATTTGGTACACTGTTAGCGGCTGTTTGTAAGCTGGCAGTGTCAGTGAATGCAAAGAAAAGATAGAAAATTCTGTTTAAAATTCGGTAAATCTTTTATGAATTAAATCTTAACTTATGGCCTCCATGAATTCCCTTACCACAATGATGCAAGAATTCATGTAAAACATACAAAAAAAAAAACCAGTCAATGCAAAGGAAACTTATTTCTGTGCTCACCGCGATGCTAAACAAAAAATGAGCTCTATTAAAATTCTATGCTGGAATGCCATTCTCCATCTGCCATCATTCTTCTAAGCGAAATCCATTTAACTGAAAAAGCTGTTTCTAATATGTACGGCTTCAACTCTTGGAGAATTAGATTTTATCCTATTTTCTAGAGCCAACATTTTAGCAACAGCATGCCCAAGCCACTAGTATGCCTTGGCTTTGCGGTATATGAAGGCATTCTGCACAGGAAACATAATAACGAACACCATATAGATCTGATCTTGAATCATATACCTATTACTATCACCATTGATGTATTTGCTGCATATTACCCATGCTCAGTGAGGCTAGTTGGCCCTAATTAAAGCTTACCAAAAGCAACTAACTAAAGAAATTCATTCTGAAATAGAGCTCAACTCTAAGTATATATATTTCGCGCTTGATTTATTCATCATCTTTTCGTTTTTCGCGCTCTGTTTTTTCGTTTGTAAGGTGTGAGTGTCTAGTACTACGCTCGTTTGACAGCATTGACGCTTGGACAATTTCCTTGTTTACTACAGCGCGTCGAACATGGAGGTCTCGAAGGAAGATATTTGCCATATTTTACACTTTTACTACCTGAAAGGCAAAAACGCAGCGCAAACATCCAAAAAAAATTTGAGATGTTTACGGGGCCGACACTTGTTCAATTCGCATAGCACAACAGTGGTTCACTCGATTCCGTTCTGGTGAGGAGGAAGTGGAAGGCGCACCACGCTCCGGAAGATCTGTCGTTGAAGAAGTCGATAAAATCAAGAAAGTTATAGAGATAGAACGCCATAATAGCAGAAGTACCATTGCCCGTGAGCTGAATATCAGTCATATGACCGTTCAAAGGCATTTGAAGAAGCTTAGCTACACAAAAATACTCGATATTTGGATGCCACAGGAATTGACACCAAAAAACCTAGTGGACCGAATTTCCATCTGCGAATCGCTGCTGCATCACAACAAAATCGACCCGTTTCTGAAGCGAATGGTGACTGGCGATGAAAAGTGGGTCACTTACGACAAGGTGAAGCGCAAACGGTCGTGGGTGAAGGGTGGCAAAGCGGTTCAAACGGTTGCCAAGCCCAAATTGACGGTCAAGAAGGTTTTGCAGTGTATTTGGTGGGATTGGCAGGGAAACATCTACAATGAGCTGCTCCCCTATGGCCAAACGCTTAATTCAGTCCCCTACTGTGAACAACTGAACCGCTTGAAGGCAGCAATCGCCCAGAAGTGGCCATGTTTGCCCTATTGGAGAGGAATTGTGTTCCATCAGAACGACGTCAGACCACACATTTAGATTGTGACGCGCCAGAAGCTCTGAGAGTTCGGCCGGAGGTTCTTATGCATCCACCTTATAGTCCGGACCTGGTACCATCGGACTACCATCTCTTCCTGTCAATGTCGAACGATTTAGCTGGCAAGAAATTTACCACCAAAGAGGCTTGCAACAAGTTATTGATCGAAACGGCGCTTATTTGAACTAAATCCGATGATTGTACGCAATTTTATAAAGATTTTAAATAAAGGCGAAAATACGAAAAAAAAATTTAAATCCTACATAATTCAAGGGTTTCTAGTTGTATGTAGGTGCGACCTCTTGGGCATAACTTGCTGAACTTTCCTTATACTGACAGCTCCTGTATGGTGTTGCTCCAACAATTTACAGATCACCACCTATTTAATAGTGGCCTTCTATAAGGTTGATTTTTAATAGGTCATAATTATTTCATATGTTTACTGTCGATTGAGGCAGAGTGTCTAGGAGAGAAAGCACAGAATCTTAAAGGCACAATCTTTTATAAACTCCAAATTATCGAACATAAGGACTACTAAAAGAATAGTCAATCATCATAAAAAATTATCTTGGGATTGATGTCAAATGCACAAAATTTGGAATTTCAAGCTGAACTAACAACAACAACAATTGTTTCATACTAAAACCCCAAGATGGAGTAGATTTGTATAGCGGCTATGGGTCTTATCCGAATCTGAATGGAATAAGTTTTTTATAAATAGACCAAACTACTAACAAGTGTTTAAGTTCTTCATACAAAAACTCAGAAGAAGGCTTAGGTTTGTTTGGCTAGTGCCATCCCCCCTATTAGAGGGGGTTGATACGTACACTGAATACAAGTTATCTGAAGAAGGCATATGAGATGCTGAATAACTACTCTTTTTTATATTACTCCTATAGAAAAATAAAAAAAAATTATAAATTGAAGAGCAACTAAAAATCAAAAACCAAAAAAGTGTTAATTGTGGAAGTTTCATGATGCAAAAGTAGCTACATATATATATGCATCATGATAATTCGAAATACATATATTGTTTCATTAAAGATATCTGTGCATCGAAAATAAATATATCCTTTCTATATATCGATGTACAATATCCCGATAAACTTGTGATATATATGCATGTTTTGTTAAAGGATCGAATGGAATATAACACGTTCCATGAGTGTTAAATATGTTTGTATATTGTTTAGTAGTTGTAATAGTTGTCTGTAAAGTCTCACAATAGCTGACATAGGAACTGTATTAAAGATGTTCATTCCATTACTTAACAATTGAAAACTCTCGTGTCTTACTCTACAGCAGATGTTTCGTATTTTCTTAAAAAAAATTTCAAAGAAAATATTATAAATTGTATACTAAAATAATTGAAGTTAATCTTCTGTAGAACTTCGATGGAGATAGTTTAATGAATAGAATTTGGAACAAAGCCATGTCCAAGTGCCTGTGTCTGGCCCCCATTCTTGCATGACCGCTTTAAATTTGAAGTGTTTGGCTTATTGGGGAGAGTAGAGCAAGTTGTTAAGCTTGTGCGTTGCATCAATGAGCTTTTTTGTACGGCAGAGGACCTCAAACTCGAAGTTTAGTTCTAAAAGGATGCATATATGAGGTGACTTTTTTCTGTGGCGAAGAGATGTTACAGAACAGCGGAGATAAAAGTAAAAAAATCATTAAAATTTCTTAATTTGTTTTATTTTCCTTAAATTTAGAATAGACCTAACTGAAACTTGATGCAAAAGTTTCATTTTAAAGATGTTATACACATCCTAACTTGGCATTTCTTTGTCTACGTGTATACTGTGTATTGTTAGATATTTGTATAAAGTGTCGCAACTTGAAGGAAGTTTCAATAATATAACATTCAATCACTAAACCTAGTCGTTATAAATGAGCAATTAGTCTTGAGGAAAATTTTCTGAAGTATGAAGTTTGTACAGATGTATGTAACAAGCAGAAAGGGGCAACGCGAACCTCATAAAGTAAATATATACTCTTGATCAATTACAAAAGTCGAGTCGATATAGACAATTCCAGCTGTCAGGCTGTTATTATGAACAGTGAGACACTGAAGACTAAGAAAAAGTTAAAGCAAGCTGAACCAAAGTCATATGTCCGCAAATATCCGATCTACGTTCAGATCGCCGCGCTGGTGCTATTCTTTGTCTTACGGGTCGTGGCACCCTTCGAAGTTGTATACATTTGATTGAAACACACGCTCTCAGCGATGCTTCCACATCTTAAGGCAGTCCTCGAACGCAGATTTTGAAATGGCCTTCAGCTCGCGCGTTGTATTACTCTGAATCGTATCGATGTCGTCAAACCGCTTCCAGAAATCACAGGGAGCTATGTCAGTACTTTACGGAGGATGGCGAGGATGAAGAGTTTCATGAACACTGAGCATTTTCAAGTTGTCCTGAGCGATTTCAGAGCGAAGGTCTTGCTGTGTCGGTCTTGAGCAATTTCGGAATAAATTTCGCACACACGCGAGTCATTCCCAACTCTTATTCAAAATTTCCAAAAACAGTAGTTTTTGGTATTCCGAGATCATCTTCTAGCTCACGAACAGTCAATCGACAGTGACCTTCAATCGCAAGTCGCACACGTTCCGGTGTTTTCTGATGTTATTGTCAGGGAAGGACGGCCAGAACGAGGATCACTGTCAACAAATGTGCGGCTATTTATAAAACGCCTGTACCACTCCTTTATCTGCATTATTTGCAAACTTAAGTCGCCAAAGGCCTTCTGTAGCACTGCATTCGTCTACGTACAACTCTTGCCGAGATTTAAGCAAAACTTGATGCAAATCGTTGATCTATTCTTTCTGCCATATTCAATAATAAACAAATGCGACAAACGGAAAAAACACGTGCGTTATAAATGAAATGAAGAGGCCGCTCGAGCACCCTGGCGGGAAGATATGAACGTAGGTCGGATACTTTTCGGACACACCTCGTATATCACTCAATGAAAAAACTTTAATTCAGATGATTGCAGTCCAACAAAGCAAATAATGAGTGTCTTAAAAATAAAAATATGTTACTGGAATGCCAATGGTGTTTCTCAGCACAAAAACCAACTCCAAAATTATCCAAAAGAAGGAGACCATCTCGAGACGTGTTGATATTATTTCCAAATTTCAGGGTATGCGTTCCATGCCACGAACCAACCAGATAGCAAAGCTCTTGGCGGAAGTGGCATACTCATTAGAAGTCACATCAAACACCATTTCTTAGGGCTTTTACAAATAATTAACTTTAATCCACCTCAAAGTTTGAAGGTTTAGAGTATCTACAATTTATTGAATTCTTCAACACTTAAAGAGAACCCCATTATACTGACTAAATACTAATCCAACTGGCTTGAATATGAAGAGTACATAAGCAGAAGATAGTAATTAGCAATGAAACACAACCAACTACATCTCACTCGATTATTCACAACAGTTATACTAAGCAGCTAGTTATGATCAAACGCTTAAATAGTGAAGAGTAATGTTTAAGATACGCAACCTCTAAGATACTCTGCCTCTAAAAGTTGCTATACGTGAGCTTAGCAAAGACTTAAACTCGAGAAGAAACTCGCTCAAAAGTTCTAAGTTTCCCTTATGGACAGCGCAATCGTCAGGACTACGTATCTACATAACACAGTAGTCTGAATTAGAAGCTGGTGTTACCCAAAACAGCGTTCTTGGTACTTCTTTATACATTCTGTATACATCACAACATATATATCAACTGATAACAGTCTCACAACATTCACATTTGCAATCATTAGCAGCGCTCGATCTTCCAATAAAAGTAACTAGATAACCAGCCAATCACCTCTCTCTTCTGGAGGAGTGGCTAGCTACGCCACTCAATATGCGAAAAGCACGTTAAACAGAAACTATCTTGAAAACGGCTAGCTTATCCTAAGGATGATGGACTTCCTACACTGGCTAATAAATTCAAAAGGAAATGTCCTTTCAGCCCTTTGATATGCTCTTAGCGCCGCTGAAACTACAGAAGTCTCGAACCTGAGTTTCAGTACACAACTAGATTTAAAGTAAAAAAAAAAAAAATATTCAGTAAATAAATAAAACAAAAAAAAACAAGTAAGGAAATACAGTCGGGCGTAACCGACTGTAAAAGGCCCTGTACCAGTTCAGGACGCCTAACAAACATATTAAATGTTTCCCGAGCTTATGACCATGACCACTTCTCACTGCGCGAATATGAATGAAAGAAAAGGGGGGTTGTTCAAATTCAATTGCTCATAAAATCGTCATTTATTATCCGATTTTGATGAACTTTTCGGATTTTGGCTAAGAAGGACAATATCTCTATACTGGCATACTTACTTTTTTTTGTGCCGAAGAAATTTTTACCCTTGGGGGTTATTTTATGGGGAAGGGGGGGAGGGGCAAAATTTTAAAATAAACTTGTGAAATTCCGGAGCAATCCTAGTCGAATGCAAAAAACACGAAGTCTCTATCTATTACCGTTTCCGAGATCCTTTCGTTCATACAGACGGACAGACAGACGGACGGACAGACGGACAGACGGACATGGCTATATCGACTCCTCTATCACTCCTGAGCATAATGATGGTAACTTTGGGGGGTCTCCGACCATTATTTCTATCTGTTACATACATTTGCACAAACCCAATAGGCTCTTGTACCTTCGGTACAGGGCCTAAAAAGAAGTTTGGATGTTTTGATTCTCTCAGTCCAACATAAGATCACTTGTATTCAATGTACGTGCTTTTGCGTAAACTGTAAAAGGTGGCCTCCTATAAACTATGAAAAAAAAAGTATTTGGAGATCATAAAAGTTAGAGCCTTTAAGTATGAATATTTAATGTAACATTCTTTCTCGACAGATTAACCAAATTTGGTTTATATTACTTAGTTTCTTATGAAATATTCCATAAAAAATGACATATTGTACAACTGGAAGCAGTTTGTTTGTTTAAATGGCCGTCAACCGTCTACCGGTCATGGCCGCGTCCAGGAAAGCGCGCCAGCCTCCATAATCCTGTGCGCGCTGGCGCCAGTCGCTCTGAATGCCAAGTACGGAGAGATCTCTCCATACCTGGTCATTCCATCGAGTGCCCGGTCGTCCTCTAAGTCGGCGTCCACCAATCAAGTTTGGGCCCCCCATGTAAACCATGCGTGCTGGAGCTCCTTCGTCCATTCGAATGAGGTGCCCAGCCCAGTGCAGCCGCTGGAATTTTATGCGCTGGACTATGTCAACCTCATTGAATAGCTCGTACAGCTCGCGGTTCATGCGGGACCTAAACTCGTCGCCGACTCTAATAGGACCAAAGATCCTGCGAAGAATCTTCCTCTCGAAGACTTCCAACGCTGTCTCATCCGACTCAATCACGGTCCATGCCTCTGCGCCATACAGTAGGACCGGGAGTATCAGCGTCTTATATATCTTTATTTTCGTCCGTCGAGAGAGGGCTTTACTTCTCATTTGCTTGCTCAGCCCAAAAAAACATCTGTTTGCAAGCGTGATTCTTCGCCTGATCTCCAGGCTGACGTTGTTGTTGCTGGTGATCTCTGTTCCGAGATAGACGAAGTTTTCTACAACACTGAAGTTGAAATTCTCCATCGTCACTGACCGTCCAAGACGCATTGACGGAGTGCGAGAAGACACCAAGTACTTCGTCTTGTCCTCGTTCACCGCTAGACCCATGAGCCGAGACTGTTTTTCAATCTCCGAGAACGCCTTGCTGACTCGCCGTTCCTGCGTACCGATGATATCGATGTCATCGGCGTAAGCGAGCAGCATCACTTCCTTTTGGAAGATCGAGCCCGACATACTCTGTATGTACGGGCATTGGCGTAGGATGTATTCCATCAGGAGATTGAAAAAATCGCACGATAGAGCATCGCCCTGCCTGAAACCTCTCTTGGTATCAAAGGGGTCGGAGAGGTTTTTCCCCACCCTGACAACGCTTTGTGTGTTAGATAGCGTCGCCCTGCAAAGACGGACAATCTTTGCCGGGATACCTAGTGCAGACAGGGCGTCGAAGAACTTCGCTCTTATCGGCGTGTCGAAAGCGGCTTTGTAATCGACAAATAGGTGGTGAGTGTCTTTGTTGAACTCACGGGTCTTTTCCAAGATTTGGCGTAATGTGAATATTTGGTCACTGGTCGACCTTTTTGGTCTGAAGCCACACTGATATCGTCCTATCAGTGAGTCGGTATATGGCTTCAGCCTATTACACAATACGCCCGACAAAGTCTTATATCCAATGGAAAGGAGACTTATTCCGCGGTAGTTGGCGCAAACAGCGGGGTCTCCTTTCTTAAAGATAGGACAGAGAACACTGAGATTCCAGTCATTGGGTATGCGTTCATCGGACCATATCTTGCATAAAAGCTGGTGCATACTCCTAACCAACTCTTCGCCGCCGGTCTTAAATAACTCAGCTGGCAGCCCATCAGAGCCTGCCGCTTTGTTATTTTTCAGCTTTTTAATAACTGAATCGACCTCGTAATAGTCCGGTGGCTCTACAATAGTGCCATCATTAACTGGTGGTTCCGGTGTCATTTCTCTTTCGGCGGTATTGTGCGCTTCATCGCCGAGTAGGTTGGAGAAATGACTCCTCCATAATCTCAGTGATTCCTGTTCATCCGTTACCAGACTTCCATTCTCATCCTTACAGAAAGTTATTCCGGGCTTAAAACCTTCAGTCAGACGCTTGACCTTTTGGTAGAATTTTCGAGCTTCATTTCTGTTACGGAACATCTCAACATCCTCAAACTCCCGCCTTTCTTGCTCCTTTTTCTTGCGTCTGAAAAGGCGTTTCTCCTCTCTCCGTTTCTCTCGATATCGCTCTCTAACAGCTCGCGTTGCTCCCGACTGCAGAGTTCGCTGATAGGAAGCGTTCTTCTCTGCAGTAGCATTGCGACACTCCTCGTCGTACCAAGAATTCTTCACAGGTTTTATATAACCAATGACATCCTTGGCAGCCCTATCTATGGAGCGGGTAATATGTGTCCACTGCTCACATATATCTCGAGAAATCGGAGAGGTTTCCCGGAGCATTCGGGAGAGTGTGTTTGAGAAGGCTGTGGCGGTCTGCTCTGATTGCAGCTTGCCGACGTCTAGCCTTCGTTGCATGTTGGAACGTGCGGCATGCACTACGCTGAGCCTAGTGCGTACCTTGGCTGCGACAAGATAGTGGTCCGAGTCAATGTTGGGACCACGTAACGTTCGCACGTCCAACACGCTCGATGCGTGCCTTCCGTCAATCAGAACATGATCAATTTGGTTGCGTGTTTTTTGATCAGGACTCAGCCATGTAGCCTTGTGGATGTTAAGATGTTGAAATCTGGTACTACTAACTACCATGTTCCGACCTGCGGTGAAATCGATTAGCCTCTCTCCATTATTGGAGGTAGTGTCGTGAAGGCTAAATTTTCCGACGGTTGGGCCAAAGATTCCTTCCTTCCCAATCTTGGCGTTGAAATCGCCAAGCACGATTTTGACATCGTGTTTGGGACAGCGCTCGTACAGGCGTTCCAAGCGCTCATAGAATTCATCTTTAGCATCGTCGTCTTTCTCTTCCGTCGGGGCGTGCGCACAAATCAGGCTAATATAAAAATATTTAGCCTTGATGCGTATCGCGGCTAGACGCTCGTCAACAGGTGTGAACCTAGAGACGAGGCCACGTAGTTTCCTACTCACCACGAAACCACATCCAAATTCGTGCTTACTCGCATGGCAGCTGTAGTAGATGTCACAGGATGCTTTTTTGGGGTCGTCATCAAAGGGTCCGTTCCGAGGCATTCTTTTCGTTTTCATTGGGGGGTTTTTTTTTAAAGTGGCGGGTCCCAAGCCCAGCGCACCAACCCCTTTTTAAAGGAGAGGGGGCCCCTTCGCCTTCTCACGTTAGCTCACCTCTGAACGGATGTTCAGAGGCTACCCAGGAGATACGTGTCCTAGCGGACGTGTGAGTTGCTTGGACCGTTTGACACAAGAATCATTGTTGGCCATTCCCAGGTGTATGGCAGTCAACAACTTTCCACACAATGTGCACTTGAGCAAACAAATCCCAATGGAAGCAGTAGCCCCTACATAAATCTGTCCTCTTTCTAAGGGTTTTGCAATAAAAACAATTTACACTGAACCAGATCATCAAATCGACGTATGGACTCAATTTCCACTTTCTGTCGACAAATTCGAAGCATAGCCATTTACACGGCTTTTAGAACTATGAACATTCCTGATTTCATGACCCTGGCACAAGAGGTTCTGCTTTATGTCCTCTGTTGATGTATCACCTCCTCTTTAAGCTGATATGTATGGAAATTTATTTTCTTGCTTTTCAGCCTTTAGCCATGACTCGAACTGATCAATTTGTGGCGGCTTTAGTAGTTTATGTATCTAAAGAGGTTTCCTTATCGATGGTGAGCCATAAACCATTTATATTTGAATCAACAACAGTTATAACAAGTAAGGAAATTTCAGTCGGGCGTAACCGACTGTAAGAGGCCCTGTACCAGTTCAGTTCGCCTAACAAACACATTAAATGTTTCCCGAGCTTATGACCAAACACATGACCACTTCTCACTGCGCGAATATGAATGAAAAGAAAAGGGGGGTCGTTCAAATTCAATTGCTTATAAAATCGTCATTTATTATCCGATTTTGATGAACTTTTCGGATTTTGGCTAAGAAGGACGATATCTCTATACTGGCATACTTACTTTTTTTGTGCCGAAGAAATTTTTACCCTTGGGGGTGATTTTATTTGAAAGGGGGGGGAGGGGCAAGTTTTTAAAATAAACTTGTGAAATTCCGGAGCAGTCCTAGTCGAATGCAAAAAACACGAAGTCTCTATCTATTACCGTTTCCGAGATCCTTTCGTTCATACGGACGGACAGACGGACAGACGGACATGTCTATATCGACTCCTCTATCACTCCTGACCATAATGGGGGTAACTTTGGGGGGTCTCCGACCATTATTTCTACCTGTTACATACATTTGCACAAACCCAATAGGCTCTTGTACCTTCGGTACAGGGCCTAAAAATGGGAGGAGGTTTGGGAACATTAATTCTTTGAGATTGTGTTGAATTATTTTTCAAAAGCTTAGAAGAAGTCGCATTTTCAGATTCCTAATAAGGGGTTTCATCGGGGAAACGCGACAACGAATCAAGTTTTATTTCACTTTCCTATTCTGCATCGTCATCAGTTGCGGTAGAAAGGTGCCCAAACGAATTTTTCCGGTCTACGTTTTGATTCTTCTGATTCACATATTGAGGGGTTTTCTGCTTTTTGTGCAATTTTAATTTTTGAACCCAAGTTAGAGTCAGTCCCAATAAAATATAATACATAAATCCAGATAGTTGTATGTGTTCCATACAAATTTAAGATTCAATGATGCTACTGGGTATCTTGAAACCATGCACACTCTACTGCAGCGTTTTTAGGCCCTGTACCGAAGGTACAAGAGCCTATTGGCTTTGTGCAAATGTATGTAACAGGAAGAACTAATTGTTGGAGACCCCCCAAAGTTACCCCCATTATGGTCAGGAGTGATAGAGGAGTCGATATAGACATGTCCGTCCGTCCGTCCGTCTGTATGAACGAAAGGATCTCGGAAACGGTAATAGATAGAGACTTCCTCTTTTTTGCATTCGACTAGGACTGCTCCGGAATTTTACAAGTTTATTTTCAAATTTTTCCCCTTCCCCCCCTTACCCATAAAATCACCCCCAAGGCTAAAAATTTCTTCGGCACAAAAAAAGTTGAGTATGCTTGTATAGAGATAACGTTTCTCTAAGCCAAAATCCAAAATCCAAAGTTCATCAAAATCGAATAATAAATGACGATTTTATAAGCAATTGAATTTGAAAGACCCCCCTTTTCTTCTCATTCATATTCGCGCAGTGAGAAGTGGTCATGTGTTTGGTCATAAGCTCGGGAAACATTTAATGTGTTTGTTAGGCAACCTGAACTGGTACCTGGCCTCTTACAGTCGGTTACGCCCGACTGAAATTTCCTTACTTGTTTTTGTTTCGGTTTGGTTTGGTCATGAAACATGTAGCAGCGAAGTTTGAACTGCTGCATCGTGAAATGTTTCCGACGAATGCCAAACTGGTGGTCTGGAATACTACGTTGACGTCCTACGATGGGTTTAAGACGAGCTAGTAATATTTTTTCCAATATTTTGGAAAGTACAAGTAGAAGGCTAATTGGTTTGGGAAGTGTTCTGTTCATTCTGAAATTGAGTTAAAAAAAACACATATAAATTGGAAAGTCTTTTTTTTGGTTGTTTTTTGATGAAGCGTCCTCTAAGCACGTCGTAGCCTGGAAATATTTTATTGTCTGTTTTGCTAAACCGAACTCTTTTTTTTTATCATATGTCACTCTTTTGTTTTATATTTCTGGAGCTCTCGGAATAATGATAAAGATTATCAGTACAGCTGTTATTCGAATTGCTGAACATGTTCTCAAAGTTATCCGCAAGTACTTCGGCTTTGTAATAGTGGCTTCTTGCCCAAGTACCATCTATGGCTTTTATTGGAGGTCGATGAATAACTTTATTGATGAGGTTTGTTGTTGCTCTACGTAGTGAGTGGTTTATTTCAGAAGTGGGAGTACTTTTTGACTGCCTCGTTTTTTAGTTGTTGTAAAACTTCTTTTAGTTCTTTTGCTGCCTTATTTAGTTTTTCTCTTAATGTCCGGTGATCTTTGCGCTTGCAAATTTTTATTTTCTTTACTATCTTGCGTAGGATATATGCAGACGTAAGCTGTGAGTTGATGTTTTTATTAAAGATGGGAGTTGATTTGAGAGCATTTAGATATATTATTGAACTTTCTATATTGTCTGGAGAGTTGAGAGGTTTAAACATGTCAAGATGTTACTTTAAGTGTTCGCGAAAGCATCTCAATTAGTCTTGAGATAAGACATATGAGACGGAGCAAGTACGTGCTGTGCTGTTAACATACGTTATGCTACTTCTTTAATGATAAGCAGGCTCAAACTGTTCCAAAGTTTGCAGTCAGGAGGTTATACTGTACATATCTTTGTTGTTATTATTAGTCTGCAGTTGCACAAAAATTATTGGAAGAGTTTTTTGGTTGATTTTTGACCAATTTCCTTGAGTTCTGCTTCAATATTTTCTATGTCTGAAAAATAGTTCAAGTGACGAAGCCTTGTTCTTCTTTTGGTTTGTAATTGTAATATATTTTTTTTTTTTTTAAATGTGTTTTTTTTTTATTGAATCTTCTCTTGATAAGAGACTAACAATAATTTATCAAATCTTAAATCTAGTTGTGTATTACACAAAGCCCCCCGGTTGGAGACTTATGTAGTTACAGCGGCCCTAAGAGCACATCACAGGGCTGGGAGGTCATTTCTCCTGAGTCGTGTTTGTATATGTAGTAGTGTTAGAGATCGTGCGAGTGGATTAGGGTGAGAATTGAGTTTACATTCATAGGTCTGCTTGAATCGATCTATTTCAGTTTTAACAGTTGGGATGTTAAGATCATTGTGAATGTTAGCGTTGCGAATATACCAAGGTGCTCCGGTGAGAGTTCTAAGTATTTTTGATTGAGCTCTTTGTATTATATCCACGTTACTGGAACTCGCATTGCCCCATAACTGTGAGCCGTACGTCCAAATAGGCTTTATTACGGAGTTATAGAGAAGCAATTTGTAGTCCAAGCTTAAGGGGGACCGCGGATTTATGAGCCAGTGTAGGGAGTTGGCTTTTAGCTTTATCTGTGTTTTTTTGGCTTCAATATGTTTACGATAAGTGAGCCGTCTTTCGAGATGAATGCCGAGATGCACGACGTCATTGGCCTGTGGGATCACAATGTTGTTTAGAGTCAGCGATGGACAAGTACCTCTGTTTAGAGTGAATGTGACGTGTTTGCTTTTTTGCTCCTTAACTTTTATATGCCAGTTAGCTAGCCACTCCTCGAGAAGAATGAGATGGTCTGCTAGTAGTCTGGTTGCTCGTATTGGGCATCTAGATCTACTTAATATGGCTGTGTCATCAGCAAATGTGGATATTGTAAGTCTGTGATCCGTTGGTATGTCTGATGTGTATAGAACATATAACATAGGACCGAGAACGCTGCCTTGGGGTACTCCAGCTTTGATTTCAGACTCCTGTGTTATGTAGTCATTCTGACGTACCGTGAATACTCTATTGCTGAGGTATGATTCTAGAGTTTTGTGAGTATTTTGGGGAAGCAATACTTTTATTTTATACTTAAGTCCATCAAGCCACACGCGGTCGAATGCTTGGGCTACATCGAGAAAGATTGCGGAACAGTATTCGCGAAATTCGAACGTTGTTCTAATCTCCGAGGTTATTCGGTTTACTTGTTCGATAGTGCCATGGTTTTCACGAAAACCAAATTGGTGGGTGGGAATAACGTTCTGCGAGTTGATTGTGAGTTGATTTTTAAAATAACCAACTTTTCGAACAATTTGGATAGGCAGGATAGTAGGCTTATGGGTCTATATGACGCAGCCTGTGTTTTGTCCTTTCCGGGTTTCGGTATCATGACTATGACCGATTTCTTCCACTGAGTTGGAAAATATCCGCATTTAAAAATCGCGTTATACAATTTTGTGATATATGTCACAGCTGGACTGGGAAGTAATATATGGTTCCTTTAGAATGAAAGAGGCTTTTAGAAATTCAATTATTCTTTAATTTCCATAAGTGCTGGCTATTCTGTAGTCGGGCGGAGAGAGTGAACTCTCTTAAATAAAAGTCAAGGACATATTGACAGACATAAAACAGGTTGCGTTAGGCTAGTGACCCGACCGTAAAAATTATACTCACTTAAAAAACGGAAACAAGCCACGGATACAACAACAACCGTTCAACGATGACGACAGTTCGTTTTAAACAACTGACTCGAATAGGAATATGGAACGTGCGCTCTCTTTCTGATCCCTCTAAGCTCCCGCAAGTATGCAGAGAGAGGGATCGCTACCAGATTCAAATTCTAGGACTTTCTGAAACCAGATGGCGCGGGTGAATCATGCACCCTGGCAGGTCCCTTTTTCATAAACAGTGGCCACACTCAAAGACGAGGTAATGGTGTAGGCATAATAATAGCCAAAAGCTTGAAACGCGCGATGATAGAGTACTAGCCTATCTCTGAGAGCATAATAACAGCTCGTTTTTAAAGCAAGTTTCGCAACATAACCTTCTTGACTTTACAATCAACTCTGTCCCTAGTGGCGATATAATTGTTGCACTGGGTGACTTTAATGCAAAGATCAGCGATAACAGGACCAACGTCGAGAGGGTTATGGGTCGACAAGCACTGGCGTCTGCAAGAAACAACAACGGAGACCGGCTACTCGATCTTTGCGCCACCTACCAAATGTTTATTTCCGCACCCGGACATCCATAAGTACACCTGGGAGTTCCCCGATGGACGTACTAGGAATCAAATCGACCATGTGCTGATTAGCAGGCGATTTCACAACTGTCTGATATGTACAGCAATCACAATCTGATTGTTGGACGGTTGCTTCTACGTTCAGAAGAAATCAGAAGGCAACAGCAACGCAAACAAATCTTCAGCCTGGAAGGCCTAGAAACACAAGCCATGCTCCAACGTTACCAAGACGAACTATCCTCTGCCCCTTGGAAGCAAATCCAAACAGAGTGCTCTTAAGCTGCGGAGAAAACGGTAGGCCTGCAGTACTTCAGACAGAAGCCGTGGATAAGTAACACCACCTGGACTCTGATTGAGGAGCGCAGGCTATTGAAAGCACTGCTAAATGCATGTGCAATGCACGATCGTGGATCATATAGCGAAGTGCAAAAGTGTTTTAAAAAATCAGTCCGTTCGGATAAGAGGGCTTATGTGGAAAGTATAGCCAGTAAGGTAGAACAGGCCGCATACTGCAGAAACTTACGCGGTGTCTACATAGCGTTAAAGGAACAAGGAAACGTTAAGCCAAATATGCCACCTATGAAGGCTAGTGACGGGTCCAGTCTATCGTCAGTCGAAGACCAACTGACACGCTGGATGGAAATCGATGACACTGAATCCGAAACTCCAGTAATTTCAAATACCGAGCAGCATCGAAACCCCAACAGAAAACAAAAAAAATCGCGCTATGCTCTAACTAGGAGTAAAAAAATCGTCGATTGTTCATGTTTTTTTTTTTGGCAAAAAGAAATATAAAAAAAAGACTCCTATATAATGCGCAGCCACCATATGCATCGGATTTGAACTGAAAAGACGCTTGAAGGCACGATGTTTGGCAACGGTTGAGAATATGCATCAAGCATTGGAATAGGATTAATGAATAAATAAATATTTTTGTGAGAAAGAATAAAAAAATACCCTTTTATGAACAAACCTCGACTATCTACATAAACTTTGAAGCAATTTGGAGCATGTCGGTGCCTGAATTATAGTGCAACATAATGAAAAAGATATTAAATAGTTAGAAAATATTTATTCTGTCGGATACATGTTTGAAATATGAGTCTTGATTCTGCCTGCTTTCCTCTTAAATCCAGGCATTTATATTATCAAATGTTTATAAGCCGAAATTTAATATTAGTTAGGCATTTCTTTATTTTATTTTATTTAGTTATATCTGAACGCTTCACGTCATGTTGTGCCAACTTTTTATTTATTTATTTGGTGTAGCAAGAGTTTTTTATGTATAAACCCTAAATGCACTTCACAAACTAAAAATAAAATAAGAAACTAAACTAAACTAAAATCAAACGAAAAGAAATAACAAAACAAAACAAAAACGCATACAAAGTACAAATAATTCAAAACTAATTTTGAACATAATATACTTGTATGTAGTTATATATTATTCAGTTACAAACGATATACACAAAGTAAGAATGAAATATATTTCAAGTTTTAGGCAATTGCAGCAACAATCAAATCAATTAAACTTATTCATAAATCAATCTTTAGGTACTTTGCAAAATTGAATTCAAAAAAATTCGTTACTTGAAATCGAAACAAATCAATTAAATCAGACTAAACTGAATCAAATTCAAACATAAATAATAACGCAACTAAAAGATAATAAAATCAAATGCGATGAAATGAAATTCGCTTTCCATGTTGGGGATTAAACGGTTTAGAAACAATATTAAATGGATATAGTATGTAGAAATCTTATAAAGAACACTTAGAAATGAAACTTATTTGGATTTGGATTTAAAGTATTCTTCTTTGTTTTGTTTTTTGTTTTTTTTTTTTTTTTTTTTGGATAGATACGAATATACATATATGTAGATACATTTATATCTGGGACACTTAGAGTAGATAGATCGTGAGACAGTGAGAAAGATACAGAGTAAATAGAGTATGTAAAGAGAGAGCGAGAGACAGATAGATAGAGAGAGAGAGAGAGAGAGAGAGAGCGAGAAAGTGGGAAGAAAGAGCGCCCCGTTTAGAGCTAAATATTTATATGCAATACTCACTTGAAGAGCCGCCGCCAGCGCCCGGTGGCGGATATGAGAACCAGAATTGATGTGCCAGTTTGGATTGGCCCAAGTCAGGGCTTTCTGTAGAAGAAACAAAATATAGAAATGATATTTTTATATTATGCATATGCAGTATTAGTTCAAAAATTAATAATATTATTTTTTTTTGTTGTTTGAAAATGAAAACAAAACACGCGCTCCTTGCTTGAACAAGTACAAGAAAATACCTAACAATTGTTCCGCACACGACGACCAAACAGAGCGAAATAAAAATGCGCAAAGCATTTTCAATATGTTTCAAGTGTTTATTTATCATAAAATTTAAAAATCGAGCAACAAACAGCAACAAACAGCGACCAGCAGCAAAAACAACAACAACAACAACAACAAGTAAGACAAACGGGCTATGTACATTCAATATTATTTAGGTACCTCGGAGCAGTCGAGTCTATTGCAATCAAAACAATTTCATTTTGAAATATTCTTTTTGTTATACTCGCAGTCAATAGCAGACTCATTATAGAAAAAGAGTCGGTTATAGTCTCAACAAGAAAGAACACTGCAGTCGAGTGTGCTCGACTGCGAGTTAACCTGTACACAAATAGGAGCATAAATTTTTGTAAGGAATATATAAGCAGCCGTTTGTGATATTTTATTACAATTACTGTGAGACCAAATTTATCATTAGAAACAAAAATAAATTAAACAAATGGTTGGATACAAGCTATTTAGGCTGGAAATATGTGTACCGAGATATTAAAATTTAAAAGCTTTATCTAGCATAGTCTCCAGGCTCTTATTGTTCATATAGACAGACGGACATGTCTCTACTCGACGACTTTTGATGCTGATCATCTAAATTTAAATACTGTTACAAACATTTGCACAAGCCTTATATGCTCTTTTATCCTATGGGTATAGGGTGTAAAAAAAAATTAAAAAGCTATATAGTTTTTATAGCGCAAAGAAGAAGAAAGTACAGACGAGCTGTACACATGCGATGCACGGCTTTTTTAATTTGTTTTCTTATTTTTTTTTTAATATCATTGTTTAGCATTTATTTAGACTTCATATATGTACTACAGGAATAAAATATTATCAATTGAACAAAACGCTTTGCAACAGAATGTTTAATGTTGATATTTACGAGCCCTAAATGGCCACAATTAATTATTTTCCACTTAATATAATTTTGAATAGTTTCTAATTGGTTTGGCCTGTTCCGGAAATATTTTGCAAAAGTAAAATGTTTGTACTGAGACATTGCAAACATTGCTATTTGAATTGATTATGAATTCAAATGACTTTTGTTTTATTTATTAGTAAAAGCGACAATCAGGGCACGGGTTGCCCTATTTCTCTGACATATATACCAGGCATCTGTATATATGTCACAGTCACCAAACTTTTATTTTAAAGCAAACTCAATTATATAGAATTATAAATTATATGAAGTCCTAATTGTTTTTCAATAGTATCTGAAATCTAGAGGAGAAGATGACGAAAGTGACCTCCTGGTTGGTTGGTCTGGCCAAGCGATTGCTTTGGTTCATCAAAAGTTCATGGTATCTACTTGAGAAGAAGCATATTTGTTCCTCAATGGTAGCCAAATTTAGGTCTTTATGTAAAGTTGAATCTTCTTTAATCTTGGACAGTAGCCCACTGTGCCCCACACGGTCGAATGCTTGCTTCACGTCGATAAAGGCTCTGTTGCAAATTTCTTTGGCCTCGAAGGCACTGAGTATATGGTTGACAACGCGTTGGAGCTGTTCCGGTGTACCATCTCCACCACAAAATGTGAATTGGTGGTCCGGGATAAGTTTCTGCGCATCCACAAAACCAGCAATCCGTGCGATGAACATTTTTTTCCAAAGTTTCGAAATGGTAGGCAGGATACTGTTAGATGACTCGTGGTAATTTTCCGGCTTGCCAGGCTTGTGGATCATGGAAATCATTGCCAACTTCCACTGGAATGGGAAGTGCTGCACCCTTATTATTGCTTTAAAAAAAAAACGCTATAAAAATGTGTGCTTGCTCCGGAAAAACTTTCAGCGTTCCGTTGCAAATATCGTCGTACCCAGAAGCTTTCTTTTTGTTTAAACCATGTATGGCCTTCCTTTTCACTCACTTCTTCTCTGTTCAACAAACTGAATGGCTTAAAACGCTCAGTTAGGTGCGTTGCAAAGGCCTTCGCTTGTTCATCATCAGATCGGCACCATCTTCCATAGATGTCCATTATGTGCCGAATCGGTTGTTTTTTGATTCTCCTGGTGGCCTTCCATAGCGAGAACGAAGCGTCACTGCGGGTGTCCCTGCCATCCAGCAAACGGTCGAAAAATTTAGATCGTTGCTCCTTAAGGTCTTCTTTAAGCTTTTTCCAAGAAGCTTACTAAACAGATTTATCCCATGTGTTATGTTTGCATGTAAATTTTCCGCAGCTGGCTCATACTTTTTAATAAAGCTCGTAGTTCTAAGGAGTGAAGGTGCCCCATTGTGGACGATGGGAACTCGATGAAGCTCAGCTGCAGCATTATGAATTTTTTGTGTTAAAAAATTTCCAAAACAAATTTTTGGTCTGAAGCCACACTGATATAGTTCTATCAGTGAATCCATATATGGCTGCAGCCTATTGCACAATATGCGCGACAGCATCTTATATCCGATGGAAAGAAGACTTATTCCGCCGTAGTTGGCGAAAACAGCGGGGACTCCTTTCTTAAAGATAGGACAGAGATATCTTGCATCTTGTTGGTGCATACTCCTAAACAACTCTGCGCCACCGCTTTGTTATTTTTCAGCTTTTTAATAACTGAATCGACCTAGTTATAGTCCCGTGGGTCTACAATAATGCCATCCCTAATTGGTGGTTCCGGTGTCATTTCTCTATCGGCGGAATTGTGCGCTTCATTGTTTCCGAGTAGGTAGAAAAATGACGCCTCCATAATCTTATTGATTCCTGTTCATCCGTTACCAGATTTCCATTGTCATCCTTGCAGAAAGATACTCCGGGTTTGAAACCTTCTGTCAGACGCTTGACCCTTTGATAGAATTTCCGAGCTTTATTTCTGTCTCGTTACATCTCAACATCCTCAAACTCACGCCTTTCTTGCTACTTTTTCTTGAGTCTGAGTCTCCGTTTCTGTCGATATCGCTTTCTAACAGCTCGCGTTCCACGACGCTCGATATGTGCCTTCCGTCAATCGAAACATGATCATGTAGCCTTGTGGATGTTAAGGTGTTGAAATTTGGTGATACTTCTATCATGTTCCGACCTGCTGCGAAATCGATTAACCTCTCTCCATTATTGAAAGTACAGTCGTGAAGGCTTAATTTTCCGACGGTTGGGCCAAAGAATCTTTCCTGCCCAATATTGGCGTTGAAATCGCCAAACACGATTTTAACAACGTGTTTGGGACAGCGCTCGTACAGACGTTCCAAGCGTTCATAGAACTCATCCTTAGCATCGTCGTCTTTCTCTTCCGTCGGGGCGTGCGCACAAATCAGGCTAATATAAAAATATTTATCTTTGATGCGTGTTGCGGCTAGGCGCTCGTCAACAGGTGTTAACCTAGAGACGAGGCCACGTAGTTTCCTACTCACCACGAAACCACATCCAAATTCGTGCTTACTCGCATGGTGGCTGTAGTAGATGTCACAGAATGCTTTTTTAGAGCAACCCTGTCCTATCCATCGGATTTCTTGGCTTGCAGTGATATCAGCCTTGCATCTTTTTATTTAAACTAATTTAAAATATTTTTTAATTTTCACATATAAATAAAATGGAGTTGTCTGTGATTCAGGCTGAAACTACTCGCTGTGTGATGCTAATCAAGAGTATTTACACTCTATGGGGTGTCTGATGCCTCCTCTATAAAAAAGATTCAGCTTGCCGCATTGATTTTTTTTTTCAATTAATTGTCAAAATAAAGACCTGCGAATCTTGATTTGATGTGTGCACCGGTGATACTCAAAACAATGTTATACGAATGAAAATGGAAACTTCTAATGAATACTTCTAAAGTGCACCGTCGTGATTCCATCCAGCATAAGACAAGTTGAAAATTTATTTTAGAGGTGAGGATAGTAGAACAATTTTTCGTGTTTCCTCAAATGGAATGGTTCTTAGAAATCATATTAAATGTTTTATAAAGATTTGAAGTTGACAAAACGAATATCAAAGGATTTCAAGATGAAGTCTTGGTTTCAGCGCACAGAGATGAAACAAATTGTGTTAACAAATGAGAAGAGCCTTTTTAACATCGATTTTATTATGTTCTGATCCGGATGCAGTTCGTAACTTTAAACATTTTGAATAGCTATTCCCAGCAAGTGTGCCATCATCGCAGAGTAGTTTCATCTACATTGTTAAAAAGCCGCGTGCTTCAAGGTATATGGAAAAATGCCTTTGGCATCGAAGTCATCACAGGAACATCCACTACAGGTTTGATGTTTTTCGTAGGGCTATTGAGTTCCATCCATTAGTATCTTGTTTATGATTGACTAAAAGAAAGGCACGAAATATCACAAACCAAGAATGCAGCAGTCGTGAGTTCCCGACCACAAAATACCCTGGAAACTACTACAAAAAAATATATACGGTGGTAGTTTGATAAGTCTATGACTTTTTGAATAAAAAATATATTCGTCCTTAACCTTAATTCATTAAATCAAGCGATTTTACCAAATAAAATATTTTATATTTTCTCAACACACACGAATAGGCGTAATATTCAGTGATGATTTCTTCTTTGGAGCTAGTGTCTGCAATTACTTAAGACGAAAGAAGACTATAAAATGAGACCAGAAGCATAGAGAGAAAGCTCTATAATGAGCCAGAAGAGCGAATAAATGGAAAAAATATACCATGGAGCCAATTCTGCGAAGGTATAGCATCCACCACATCATCCATTTTGTAAACAGATGCAAATGAATGCAAACAAAACCCTAATGAGGCAAAAAAACTCTATGAAAATGAAGACCAGTGAACTATTATTATTATTATTATTAGGTAGTAGTGAACTAAGTTGCTCCTGAATACTTATCGGAGGTGATATACATACGAACACACGCAGCGCGCATAAACTTCGCTTGGAAGATAATAAATGAAGTATGTTCCAGATGGGTTATATTTTATAATGTTCCTATGAAATCTTCACAGCCAAATGGAGAAATCTTCATTCTGCAAATTATGACAAGCAGTTTACCACTAGGTTATATCCCAACCCCATGGAGAAGGGCCCGTAGTAGCCCGAAGGCGGGGGAAAAAAAAAACACTTTGCAAAGAATTTAATTTAATCTTTAAGTTCTCGATGTTTATACGGACAGATCTTAATGATCTTAACATTCACATAAATTAATTGTGATACTTTTTGAGTTTTATTCCATACTCTGTACATTATTTTGTTTTTGTATTATAAACGTTAATGGAACTATTTGTAAGGGATCTTATTATTTCCGAAGCTCTGTATCTATATAACAAATTGAAGTTATGAGGAATATTGTATTATTTTGAAATAGGCCAATTTTACCAAAGATCGAATATCTTTGGAATACTTTTCCATATGAGTAAAATCTCACTTTTATAGACTGATGCTTGACATTGTTATAAAGGGGTGGTCCCATTTATTTTTGGGAGTTGCGTCCTTACAAACATGTATATATATATCATGCCGCACCAGACATTCTTCGCAAAATTTGAGACTGCACTACTCATATTTTATTGAGATTCAACTTTGCTGCTATGCCGTATAGCCTGAATACCATATCTTCAGATGGGTGCCAGAATAATTTTATATATGTTCGTCTTGTTGGTAAGCAATAGTTTATTCCTGACATTAAGGAGCCAATCCATGCTGCTCGCCTTTGTCTTGTATGTGCGCTGGAAAGTTAGATGCTTGTTCAGAGTGACGCCCAGATACTTGTAAGCGTCCTTCTAAGCTAATACCTCCGGGAGAGGTGTCTTTTCTAAGAGTGTATGTGACTGATACAAACTGTTCTACGTTTTAGTCAGGATTTATTGCGATATTCCATCTATAGGTCTGGCAGTCAAGATCTGTAGTAGACGCATCTGCAGGTGATCTGTAGCATCTGCAAATGTAGCAACAACAGTAAATTATTGGAGTCCGAGATTGGTATGTTGTCGGCTAAGGGCATGTCATGCGTAAACAAGCTGTAAACTAGTTGGCCCTAACACTCTTCCCTAAGTCCCAGCTCTGACTCTCTTTGCTTGAGAGGACAGGCCGTCCTGAACAACATTGCAATAGCGCTCGTGAAGAAAGCTGTTGACAATTAGGTAAAGCTGTGGATTGAGAATACAGGAATCCTGGATGCCACACTTGGTCAAATGCCTGCTGGATATTCAAAAAAGTTCCAACGACATACTCCTTTCTGTGAAATCCATCAAGTGCAAAGTATACAACTCGGTGCAGTTGCTCGGGCGTGCCGTGTCTGAGCTTGAACCCAAACTGAAACTTTGGGATTGCCTTTTCGCCGCCCTGGTCTCAAGAATGCACCTCTCCAACATTTTGCCAAATACTGGCAGAAGATTTATCCGACGATAAGAGTTCAGTTCATCTGCTGGCTTCCCAGTTTTGTTGGCCTTCTTTCAGGCGCCTGAGAAGTGCGCGAGTCGAAGAGCAAAGTTGAAAATGAAAGCTTGATGGAGCGATTATCAAACTGGTCCACGCCTGGAGCCTTGTTATTGCGAAGTGCTTTGATCTCCTTTTCCACTTCAGTACGAGTGATAGGAGCTACAGGAAAGGCCAGCTGCAGAGGAGCTTCTAGAGATTCAGCCACTAGCTGTACTCTTCTTTGCCACGCTGTGTCGAACGGCTGGAATCTCTCCTTTAGATTTTTCGCAAACGTTTCGGCTCTGTCCTGGGGATCTTGCCCATCGTGAGAAGACTGCTGGCAATACCCTTGTACAAGTTATTTAAAAAAGGACTACTTTTCCAAGGAAGACAGCATTTTTTTCTTGCTTATGTTCCGAAAATATCGTCAAAAATCAAGTTGCATAGCCATGTTAAGAGCGATCAGTGATGTATAATACTCAACGGATAGAAAGTACTACCCGTAGTCATATACATCTCACCAAAACAACGAGTCGACAAAATTACAGATTTTTTTTATTTGCTATACAGTCTCGACAGATCTGCTGAACTTGGAAGAATTTATTTATTTCAATATCAACTTTGCTGCAGATGATACCGAGCGCCTAATTTTATTTTTACGTTTGCGTGTGAATACAAATTGAGGCATTGTAACGACGCAGTCTGAAAAAACAAATAGTGTGGAGTATTTCAGGCATTGGTATACACTACAAACGGTTGCTTATCTGTATCATGTTTTATTAACACCGAGCTAAGACTTACAGGATCTGTTTCGTAAAATAAAATGTTGCGCGCCAAGCCTTGCAGGTGCTAAACATTCACGTATTATTCGTTTAACACCAAAAATTAAAATAAAACCGCTTAAAAAATAAAACAATTATATTCAAATACAAGTAGACGCTCAAGTCTATTTAATAGTGAATAAATTTTCGAGCCATATGGACTTAGTACTACAAAGATTATCTCCAATAAACTAACACTAAAGCATTTTCGGCTGTGCAGGGTATAATATAATCTGCCAGTTGAACTATAAGTGCAATTTTTTTTCGACTTTTTATTTTGTAATTTGTTTTGCTCAGTTGTTCTAACCACGCTCTGCTCGTCACCTCAACGCTTTGTGAATTTTAGCGAACATCAAAACATTCCAATAATTGGCCAGGCGCCAACAAAATGTCTCGTCTTCAACGACGCCGATGTTCGCGCGGCACGCCGTAGCGCGAATCAAACAATTACTAAATGTAATAGAAACTACTTGTAGTAAGAATGCAGCAGACATGAGTGCACGTACTTAAAATACCCTGCTTATACTATGTGAAGAAATAAAAACTTCCAAGAATGAAATCTCACGCGTTTGTAGTCTCTGAGATTTGTTTAATCTTAAAACTGACAGACAGTCGAACATGACTTCCGATGCTAATCAAGTATGAAGTCTCGTGGGTGTTACATATACATGCACATATTTAATATAGCCTTTTGTCTAACGTTTAATGAGTAAAAGAGAGAACTTTTTGGTAGTGTTGCAGTTTTATTACATCACTGCCACTTTTTAACGCTATAAGCACGCGAATTTAATAGATTTCAATGCATAAGCTGAATCCGGCAATGAGTTCTTCCAATTTAACGCACGCTGATGGCATCAGCATTTGTGCCATATATACATTTGTATATATATGTTCTCGTATTCGACAATATTCGAACACATCATTCAAATCGCTGCCTTTTCATTTCTGTCTAAGCATTGATGCGCAGCGATTAATCTGTCAATGCCAAATAGTTAGCAGATTTTTATTTGTCTGAACTGATTTATGAAGCATAAACACGTATTAAGAACATTGTTTTGGTTGAATCGATTTTTAAGTAGGAAATTCGCAGCTAATATAAATACTTATATCTACGAGGACGGTCAGATAAGTTCCTTGTACACCGTTGTGTCATTGTTTTATATTTTTATATTAGTAATTGAAGTAGAATCTTTCTCTAATACAATTATTATATCAGATAGCTAAAAGGAGAGGAGACTATTTCTTACTCTCATACCAACGCCACCAATTCACAATGAACCTATTAAAAGTTTTAATCTGGGATGACAAAAGCAAAAGCGAAAGATGTGAAGACATTTGAGTACAACAACTGCATTGACATTCTTCTATTGACAGAAGTAAGGCTTAGCTGTGAAGATACAATTCGTGTCTACGGATACGCCTTCTTCCCAGCATATAAGCCCTCTCGCAAGAGGCGCAATGGTGGCGGAGTAGCTATATTGGTGAAAAACTCTATTCACCACTTACCGCATACTGCTCTTCCAGGAACAATATAAAGGAAAAGAATTTTACAGACATTTTTCTTGCCTCAGGTCATAGGTATTTTATTGGGGCTGACTGGAATGTCGGATATTAGCTCTGGGATGACAAATACAGTGGGGTTAAAATACTCGCTAATGGGGCTCCAACCAGATACCCCAATGTACACCTACCTGCATAGATTTTGCAGTGCATCAAGGAGTACCAGATTTCCGGACCAGTATAAGAAAGAACTGGGACTTAGACTCCGATCATCTGGCATTGGTCGTCTCCATGCTATCGGCTAATTACCAGTCACACTAATCTGGACACATTCAAGTTACATTCTTACTAGAAGTATTCATAATGCAGCTGCCGTTGCCACTTCTTCTAGGCCAGTCAGTTATGGCATTGTCCTAAATGCAAAAGCGAAGGGAGCTTCTGGCAACGAAAAAGCGCCTCAGAAGGACAGCGATCAGAACACAGTACCCAATGGACCAAATTTGTGAAACCGAGCTGCAAAACAATTAAGAAATGTTTTACAGAGATTGAGAAGCGATTTCTTGAGCAACGGTTGGCAACTATGGACTACACCATAGATGCCAACTATTCTCTGTGGATATGCACTAAGTCGCTCAAGAGCAACCATTTCGACAATCCCCGATCTGGTGGAGGACATTCATAAAGTGAAAAGGAGCAGGCAAATGCTTTTGCCCACCATCTGGATGATAGATTCACTATTCATGATGTGGCCAGGTTGACGTAAGGCAAGAGACTGTCCAAAGTTTGGAAACACCGTTAAAGATGTCTCTCCCAATCAGGCCTATCCAGACTTTAGAAATAGCCAAAGACTTGCCGAAAAATAAAGCCCCAGGTATGGACAGCGTATGCTACAATACTTTGAAGATTCTGATAATATGTGCGATCTTCTATATCGCATTGATTTTCAACGCAATGTTGAGGGTCCAATATTTCCCGCCCTAGTGGAAGAAAACAGTGATCTATATGATTCACAAGCCAGGTAAGCCGGATGATGACCCTGAGTAATACCGGCCAATTAGTATTCTGTCTTCATTAAAGAAGGTATGGGAGAGACTGATTGCTGGCCGACTGAAGGAGTTCATGAACCAAAACAGTATCATGCCAGATCACCAGTTTGGATTTAGGGCATGACGGCTTATTTAACAAGGTTAAAAAACTCCTGGCAACGCCTTAATTCTGCCTTCTTCGGTCCTACCTGGAAAGATGAGAATTTCAGGTTAGGTACCGGGACACTTATTTTGCCCCTCTTCTGATGAAATCTGGAGTTCCGCAGGGCAGCGTACTTCGACCGCTGCTTTATTTGCTCTATACCGCTGATCTCCCTATCCCTGACAATGACTACATGGAGGCCCCCTCTAAGGCACTAATTGCGACTTATGCTGACGATGTTGCCTTTCTATACAGTTTAAAGTATCGTATCGATGCAGCAGATGGTCTTCAGGGTTATCTCCATATATTGGCTGCTCGGTGTAGACGCTGGAATCTGAAGATATATGCAAGCAAGACTACGAATCCATGTTTTACGCTTGAACGCATGGTTACTCCAGCCATGCAAATATAAGCTGTATATTGGCATCAACTTGGAGAAGAATCTCACCTTCCAGAGACACCTGGCAATCCCACTTAAAAAATGCCGTCTGAGGATGGTTCAACTCAGATGGCTGCTCAATAGAAGGAGCACACTTTCTCTCCGGGCGAAAAGACAAGTATACTATGGCGTGCAGATTTGGGGGATCACGGCAAAGACAAATAGCAACCGTATTCATGTGTTGCAGAATCGTTCTCTTAGACAGATCACCGTCTGCCCTGGTACGTAAGTTATAGAGCAAATTGGTATGCTTACCATTCGATATAGAATCAGATTAAGAAGCAATCAAAGCAAACTTGCGATGGGTCTCTTTCCTCTCAGACCACTCAGCCGGTTGAAAAAATCTGGATTTAAAAATATTTTATGTACACTGACCCTGCTTTATACAGAAAAATATCCTCGTGCGATTTGTGTGAGGTTCGGTTCCTGTTTCATTTCTACTAAAAATCAGAGGTCAAAGGTTAGAAAAATTGTTTTTTTCACATTTTATGCAAATATCTCGCTTCCTATGGGCTTTATGCTACAACTTTTGTCTTAAACATTTTTTTATACGTTGAATCGTTTTCGAGATAGAGGGCGGAGAGCGTGCGGTTAGAGCATCATTTAAGGTTATCCGGTTGTCCCGATCAAATAAATCAATATAAAGTTTAATATTTATAGATAAATACATAAATATTAAACTTTATTTAATTTTTATTAACTATTTCATTATATTTATTAATTATTTTCGATAATTAAATATCTATTCAAAAACACTTTTAAAAATAATATCGCTAGCTTCTGGAATGGTTGGAAATGATCAAATGTCACAGAGCTTACGAAATTGGATTATAGTCTATGACGAAAATCACTGGCTTACAATTTCATGAAATAAAATTTAAACGCTCTGAAAAAGTAATGCCGCTTTCAATTGTTAACAGATCTTTAAAAATTAATGATTGTAAATTTTCAGTGTTTCCCTTATTACTCTTCCAAAGAATTACTGTCAGCAAACAATTTGAAAGTAATCTTGAAGAATCAATACGAATTGAGTCCATATCCAACAGCACTATTTGATAGTTATGGCATGAGAAAAACTATAAAACCATCATTGTATGACAATATGAAGTCAATCGATTTTTTTCTGTAATGAAAATAATGTGACGTTCATTATTGATGGCGGATTTCTTCTGCATCGCGTTGTATGAAGCAAAGAAGATACTTTTTCTATTATTTTAGATAAATATGTAAAATATTTACAAACGCTTTACAGTTCAAAAATGATTGTTGTATTTGACGGATATTCAGACCATAGTAGGAACATAAAAGCCATGGAGCAGCTGAGAAGAACTGCTGCAATTTCAAAAACATATGAAGTTTATTTCGACGGAACAATGGTTGTACCAATTGCAAGAAAAAATCTTATCAAATGAAGAAAAACCTCAAGCTTATAATAGGCGAAGATATTGATTTACTTGTCATTTTAATTGGGCGCACACTATCAGAACTTATCTCAAAAAAACTGTCCAAGAAAGTTCAAATGATTATTTGAGAAGTGGTGATATGATATCTTGTTGGCACGTCTATAATAAGACTCTCCTTAAAAATCTGTAAGGACAAGTTATTGAATATATCTTCAAAGTTTGTGATACACTTCTACGTTCTAAATAGAAACTACAAAACTGAAAAAAACCTGTGCAGTTATCAAATCTTCCACCAACAAGTGCAGCAGCTCACCAACATTTCAATCGGGTTTATTATCAAATTCAAATTTGGTTAGGGCATGATTTGGAACCCCAGGAATGGGGTTGGACAATGCGTAATGAATTTCTGGAACCTATTACGGCAACGTTACCACATGCTCCAGAGGATATTGCTAAATACAATATATTCTGCAACTGCAAGAGTGGTTGTGGTTCGCGATATGGATGCAGAAAATCAGGGTTGCAGTGCTCTTTAGCTTGTGGCCAGTGGATTGGGCAAGCTTGTCTCAATGCTATACCATATCAAAGCGATTGCAATAAAGACGGAACCTTTGACCCCGAAATAATGGAAAACCTGGCGAAAAATTAAGACGATAAAGAAGAGGAATTTGAGATACTACAGCGGTCGGAAGCCGACGATGATGAAGAAGAAGATATTTAAAATTATAAGGTGAGATACGTAAGCAAACTAATTAATAAATATAATGAAATAGTTAATAAAAATTAAATAAAGTTTAATAATTATGTATTTATCTATAAATATTAAACTTAATATTGGGTTTTTTTGACCTTGACAACCGGATAACCTTAAATGATGCTCTAACCGCAAGCTCTCCGCCCTCTATCTCGAAAACGATTCAACGTATAAGAAAATGTTTAAGACAAAAGTTGTAGGGAATTTAATCCTCTACAATAGTATTTAATCCTCATAAGTATTTATAGCAAAAAGCCCATAGAAAACGAGATATTTGCAAAAAATGTGAAAAAAACAATTTTTTTTAACCTTTGACCTTAGATTTTTAAAAGACGCGGACACCCAACCATATGTAGGCTTTGAGACAACGTTTAAGTTGTCAAAATAAAAGTTTATACGAGATATTAGCTGAGTATCTTAAATTCCGAGATTCTTACCTTATTTTGACTAATTTGACTGGTCTAAAGTAGTAACAAAGAATTACAAAGGCACAAGCACACATAGACAGTTCAACACATTACCCTTCTTTGCATCACGCAATGGGGTTAAAATCAAAAATGGTAGAAATTAGAATGAAGTATTAAGACAATCTAGAACAAGGTCAAATGTGGGGAAACACTGATACTTGAACAAATTTTCCACATCATTACTCCAAAAAACAGACAGAAGAACATGGCATCGTCGCGCTGTTCACGAATAAATATCTAAACTTCATTGCATGCCTAATGACGCATTTGAAGCGTTTGAAAATATTGTAACAAACTTGCAATAGGTACTACGGTACACGACATCAAGACAGCACAACATCCATCACATGCATCGGCATTGGAATCAACTAAATTAAATAAATTGCGATACGAAGCTGCTACACATCGACCACACTTTCCAGTTATTATTTAGAGAAGAAAATAAGAAGGAGTAAAATAGATTAAATTTATAAATGTGAAGCATCTATCTTTTATAATCAGAAGGACATATATATATAAATATAAGTATATATGCATTGACATCATTCAACAAAAAAATTAGAAGATTATTTTGATTTTTTTTTAATTTATGAAGTATTAATATATTGTAAGGGTTCGACACTCTCATCACTTTGCATTGCAAATAATTTCAAATGTGTACAAACTTCAACTAAAAGTGACAGCGAACTCAACCAAAAAAAAAAAAAAAAACAATTTAATTTGAACAAACTTTTAGAAATAGAAAATATTCAATTAAAAATGTTCATTTTAATTCGAAATAAGTTTATATCTATACTATCTATACTAATATTATAAAGCTGAGGAGTTTGTTCGTTTGTTTGTTTGTTTGAACGCGCTAATCTCAGGAACCGCTGATCCGATTTGAAAAATTCTTTAAGTGTTGGATAGCAATGTACTACCACTTTGCAGAACATATAATTGTCTACAAAAAATATCGCGTCACCATATGTCTAACTAATGTAGTTATCTCACAATAAGTGTTTTCTTTTATTTTTTGAAATAATTAAAATGCCGTCGCTTCAAATACTCTTTATTTTGTACCTTGGTATTAATCCTTATCGAAATATCATATTCAAGACGAATTCAATACCTTTCTAGAACTTTTTGAATTATTCAATTTTGAATTATTCATTCAAAAGATATCGCAGAAAGATAGCGTGTGATCGATCCGTAATAATGGACCTTTGGGAAAAGTTTTGCAAGATGTTGATTTAATAATATGGGATGAATGCACTATGATTCATAGAGCTCATGTAGAGGCTTTAGATAGGACTCTTAGAGATATCAGATACTCTAACAAAATCATGGGTGGAATCTCTATCATGTTTACTGGTGATTTTCGCCAAACACTACCGGTGATAGTCAGGGGAACTAGAGCTGACGTTGTGACGTCTTGCTTAATATCTTCCCCATTATGGCTATCTACAAATATGAGAGCACATTTGGGTGGTGGTAGTACAGGATTTCATTCAAAGTTACTTTTAATAGGAGACGGGAAGGTACCTTATGTCGATAACAAAATTGAAATTGACCTTGATTTAGGTAAGAAAGTAACCAACATTGAAAACCTAATCTCCAAAGTGTACCCAGATGTCAAAGGGCAATATTGGCAGCTAGAAATAGTAGCATTGACGACATGATTCTGGGTAAACTTCCAGGAGATAGCGTGAACTACATGTCCATTGATAAAGTAATGGATCAAGAAGATGCAGTACATTATCCACAAGAATTTTTAAATTCTTTAAATCCGAGTGGCCTTCCCTCACATTCACTCAAATTGAAAACTGGCTGTCCTATTTTGCTGCTAAGGAGTCTTAAACCACCAAATTTATGCAACGGAACCAGACTCCAAGTAAAATTCCTTCGCGATAACGTGATTGGTGCTACAGTATTGACTGGTTCAGCAGTAGGGCAAACAGTGCTGATACCTCGCATACCTATGATACCAACGGATTTGCTTTTCGACTTTAAGCGATTTCAATTTCCGGTGAAGGTATCGTTTGCGGTAACAATTAATAAGGCCCAGGGACAAACATTTAAGTACGTAGGAATAGAGTGTTTTTCGCACGGGCAACTATATGTTGCTCGGTCGATATCTGGTTCGGGTGAATATCAATTTCTACTTCTGCCGGAAGACAAAACTAAAAATATAGTTTACGCAGAAGTACTTTAATATACCTTTGGCTATGAGTTTTTTGAGAATAACCTAAAACTGTGCATCTACCATATTATCTCAGCATCACACAAAGGTTGACTGGCAGAGAATGCCTAAGGCAAAAAGCCTTTATACATTTTATTATTGTACAGAAGATTTAAAATAAATAAATAAATCCTGAAAGTCACGATACCCCAAAAGTCATTAATAAAATGAAATAACATAAAATATCTTGAATTTTTTATCTATTTCTGTTTTGTTTTTGTTTTCTAATAGCTTAAATGCTTGCCATTTTGATAAAAAAAATTTCATTGATTAGCTTAGGCATAGAATTTACCAAATGACTCCACTCTTCGATTAATACCTTTCTGAGGCGACTACTTTTGTAGATCTTGTTGGATAACATTCCCTACAGATTTTCAATAGGGTAAAAATTCGGACTGACCGTTGGACACTACAATAAGGGTTTTTTTTATCCAAAAAAGCTTTCATATTTTGTTGCTGCAATATTCACTGAAATATTATTCCACGTACTTATCTTCATTAGTTCTTGTTGATATGAAACAAAGTAGAGAATTTTGAGCACACTCAAAACCCAATACAATTCATTAGTGATTCTACAAAATGGTTTCGTTTATAGCGGGACTGAATCAAAACTGTGTTTCTATGGCAGACTTGATTTTAGACTTGATTAAAATTGCGCTAATCTCTCTGAAGTGCTGTTCAAAAATCTGCAACTTGTTCATTTAGCATAGAAAATGAGAAGCCACTTGTTGGCATATCTAATTTTGGATGCAAGCAGATCTTTTTTGCTTCCATCTGCTTGAAAAAGCAGTGATCTATTAACACATCAATTCAATTTAATATCTTTGACTCGGTATTTAAAATTGTATAAGTATTAGCTTTGAATTTTACACCCAAAGATATAAAATTTGTCGATCATTTTGTAAACACTATTTCAAGGGCCAAGCATATGCTAAGTTTGTGCAACGTCCCTATAAAGTACATATATTCTTGATCAGCATCTAAAGTCGAATCGATTTATGTATATATGTTCGTCCGTCCGTCGTTCGTATATGACATATACGAACGACGTACATATAATACATGTGAACAACGAGATTTCAGAAACTATTAGAGACTTTAAATTTGCGTATTTAAACTACAAACATGTTGAGGGTGCCATGCTTTATGTGCACAGCTTTGAAGTCTTTCCACCTATTCATATTTTCAATTTTTTTTAATATTATTCTTTAATTTTTTATTTTATATTTAGAAAAAAAAATATTTTAGTAAAAAAATATTTTTTTTCCAAACATCCTGTATTCTTAGCATTCTGAACAGCTGATTTGAAGCGAAAAAAACTTATTCCAAAAATGAATTTAGATTTTCGATCAACATCTCTTTTACTTCTCGACATATATAATGTTAGCTGCTCCAACGTGCATTGCTCCGCTGCAACTTTTTATATAAGGGAGCGTAGTACCGCTCATTTTTTCCAGTCGATCCTTTTTTCTCCCTGTGCCCTTTACATATATACCAAACTTTGTTCACCTGCCTTATATTGTGGAGCGTTGCACAGCTCATTTTGATCGAAAGACATGTGTTATATAATCTTCTACTGATGGAATATATATGGATAAAAATCTGCACAGTGAGGAAAGACTGGAAACATTTCGCCTGGAAACGCTACTAACATTGACAGAAACGTGATCTTGCCAGCAGCACACACCGAGAGCCCTCGTCAAATTCATTTGTTTAGAAAATGCTGTGACATAGGTTCGATAATATGGACGTCATCAGCTTCAAGTGCAATGGGAAATGGCCAGATCAGTTTTGATCCCAGTTTCTTGACTGTTTCAGTTCTTACTCCATCGATTTTTTATTTTGTTTTTTTGACTATGTAGTCTGTTTCATAAAACCGGAATTGAGTACAGTCCACAAAGGCTTCTGGCTAAAAAGAAATAAAAATCGGATGGAGACGTTACACCTCCCCTTCTGTTTAAAACCAACTTTAACATATCTTTGCGTCCATTTGAGGTACAGGTATACATGCTAATGGTGTCGAGAAAGTAATCCTGTTAAGTTTTATCAAAATCGGTGGGGCACCCCATATAAGCAATATTTCGACTCATAATTTTTTGATCCCAAAAGGGAAAAAGGGTATATTTAGTCTGTGCGAATGTACATATGTAACAGGCTTCTGGACGCGTGGCAGGCCTTACGAAGCATTTGTATATTCTTGATCACCATCAAAAGGTGAGTCGACTTAGACATGTCTGGCTATCCGTATGAAAAAGAGTATCGAGAACTTAGTGTATTGAAAAATGTTATAGACATTGGCCAATTTGCTTTAAAAGCCAAATTTGGTCTACTTTACGTTAATCTTTCTTAAATATTCTATACACGTCCAGGTTGGTCAACTAGAAAGGATAGCCTCCATACAAATCTGTCTCACCTTTTGGGGTTTTGGAAAGATAAAAGTTATATTTTTGTTTAAGAACCGCCGAATCTGAACTGTTTGAGATTATAACTAAACTAAATGCATATAATAACGGGCAGCGCCATCGAAATCATAACTTGGAATGCCACAGGTATCTGAAAAAAAACGTATGAATTATGCACTTATTTACTCAATAATAATATTCATGTTGTAAACCAAAACTTGGCTGTAAAGTGAACATTCTATCAAACATAGTAAATTGGGGTTGTTCTTTAATACTGCTGGGTGAATATTCCTCTGGAGAAACTTTGCTCATACAAAATATTTTTAATCGGTCCCGATGAACCTACACACATTCCTTTCGACAATTATGGACAAGCTGCAATACAATAATTTGCTTACCAATATATCCGAGTTTTGTTCAAATGCAATGTTTACCAATAACTGGAACTCTGAAAATTCCTGTCGAAATAATCCATGACCAAACACCTTGCTACTCAGAATATGGTTTTCCTGAATAAAAATGTGCGAACTGGAATTGATTTAAACGCCACATTAATGATATCTAAGAGTCTCCAATATACCAACTGTAGATACAAATTGTATTGGCTTAATGATAAATACTTTCATCAATGTTGTTTCTTCAGCCATTGGAAAAGTACCCTGCTGTGTTTCTAAGACCACTTACTCAGCCCATTTAGCTTCTTATAAGCAAATGAAATCTCATTAGGCGTTCGTGACAATGAGACAGGAATGACCAGCATCTGATAGAATTTAACAGACTAAACAAATTCATCTGTAACAACCTTTTTCAGTCGTTGAATAAAAACTATCCACTATTTTGGAATTTAACCAAAATTATTAGAAAGAAGCACAAAAACATTCCAACTCTACAAACTGATAAAAAAGGGTGAGCTACTGGCACAAAACTTTGCTTTAACTCATAGTATCTCTTACACCCTAAGTGAAGATGATACCATCAAAGAAGAGCTCTCCTCATTTACTGAAAATAACAGCATTCTAGCTTTCGGAAGGAACAAAGCACCGTTCATCTTCTAGTCACGACTCGTAATTTGGTCAAAAGCAATTTCGACAGGAAAAAATTAACTGGAATGTTATTATTGGACATCAAAGCTGCATTTGATTCTGTCTGCCATGCGGCTTGAATCTTTAACATTCATAAGTATAATATATCACTAAGGCTTATTAAGATAATTTAAAGCTTTCTGGATAATAGGTAACTAAGGCTTATTAAGACAATTCAGAGGTTTCTATATAGTAGGTCTTTGAGAGTTCATGTTACTAAACACTAGTCGGGTTGCTCAAAAATCTTGTCTCTTCATGATTTAATACAATTTTTACACATCTGACTACCCTCATCTCAACGACTATACAAGCTCAATATATGCAGATGATGCCGCAATCTTAATCACAGCACAATCCCCAACTAATCTAATAAATAATCAACAAAGCGGCTTAGTCACTACACTCCAATATTTTAACAAGTGGAACATACTCCGTTAACCCCTCAAAATTCAAGCTATTTGCTTCACCAAGAGACATAATCGAATTTCTATCACAAGCAGATCTCTAATTTAATAATAACAGAAACACTTGAGAGGGAAAAATCAAATATCTCGGAATTATTTTAGAACCAAAGGTGTTAAATAACATGAAAGCTAAATTTGTTTCCAAAGAATAATTTTGAAAGAAGTAACAGATTTTTATTAGTACTACCCCTTAGAGAAGGGTTGTCATGCTCGATAAATTTCTCGTTAGTCTGAAGTTCTAGTTATCTGAAGTTCTCGATGATTACACGCACAGCCAGACAGACGTACATGTCCATATCGATTAAAATTTTTGTTTGGGGGACTACCAGTATACTATGGAGTAGTTTAATAAAATTGACAAAATTTTAAAATAAACTTGTGGAATTCCGGAGCAGTCCTAGTCGAATGCAAAAAACATGAGGTCTCTATCTATAACCGTTTCCGAGATACTTTCATTCATACAGACGGACGGACGGGCGGACAGACGGACATGGCTATATCGACTCCTCTATCACTCCTGACCATAATGGGGGTATCTTTGGAAGGTCTCCGACAATTATTTCTACCAGTTACATACATTTGCACAAAACCAATAGGCTCTTGTACCCTCGGTACAGGGCCTAAAAATGAATCTTGTATACATCTGTCTTTGTATGTATGTATGTATGTATGTATGTATGTATGTATGTATGTATGTTCCTTATAGGAAGCTAAACCATCTAACCGATTGAGCTGAAATTCACAGACGAACTTCAGTTCATTCAGGAGTAAAGTTTGGTCAAAATCGGAGTGGGCTATGCCCTACCCCCCATAAAAGCGGTAAACAAAATTCAACATATCTTTGCATCCATTTGAAGTACATGGATGAAATTTGGTGTACATGTTAATGGGATCAGATGAAGTAGTCAAGTTAAGAAAAGAGAATAAAGTTTCATAGTTTAAAAGATATAATAAAGTTTTTTGATTTATCGCTTTTGAATATTGCTGGAAGAAGTAAAGTAGTGCTTGGAGTCGAGTAAGAGGAGAATATATTGTGTAATGAAAATAATTTTTACTGGGCGCAGCAAAGAGTGCTGGGTACAGCTAGTATATGTACATATAAACTTTATGGGATATGTCTTGCTTGCTTCTGATTTTTAATAACATTTGTACAAACTCGATGTACCTTTTCATATACTTTCAGGATACAGGATATAATAACGAAATTAAAAGCGTTGTTCGCGCCAGGTCGAACCGCAATTAAGCTTGTGTTTTAAGCCTGTTAAAATTGTATTATTTTAATTATTATTTTTATCAATTGTGAATTAGATGCCTAATTTTAAATTTTTTATAATAACGTATTGTAATTAGCCTTACTCGACCACTCTGAAATTGTACATGCCGGGTAACCGAGGTCTATATCGGTTAACTGGAAAGGAAGGCATTTTGTAAATTTGGCGCTACTTTGGATTTGGCGCAACCAGCAGTCCACTTGGATCACTAATTCTAATCATAAAAGCAGTGCTACCTCTAGCACGGCTTTTTACATATGTTGTGGTATTACGATCGCGAAAGTTTTTGCAAAGTATTGTGGATAAGTCTCCTATAGTCTCTGAAATACAGGTACCGAACGGACATGGCTTGATCGATTCCATTTGTTCAACTAATTTCGAATATTGTTTTGGTTACCATAGCTTTCTCAATTCTCATTCAATTCTCATAATGACATTGCAACGAATTCAAACCAAAAAACCAAGACACTTCGTAGACATAACCTAAGAAATGTTTGCAATGCTTTAAAAAAGACATCAGGCACTCTATAAAGTATATTCTATACGTGATCAATGCTACAAGCTGTGTAGGTCTGTCTTCCTATAAGTATGCCTGCGCGTCTGTGTGTATTTGGGACTCTAGCTAGAAGAGTGAAATAGAGCGGAACGACAAGAAGCTACACTAGTCAGAAAATTAAAGCATCTTAAGAAAATGTCAATTTTTGGGTGATATACAACAAGGCATAGCTCGGTGAAAAATGGTCGTACAGAAAAGAAAGAAATGGAAATTGTAGCTTCACCATGTAAAAATTTATAATATGAAATGAGCCTCCCAGGAAAGTAACTGACAATGCTTTCGATGTCAAGAGTTTGTACATACCAAGACGTATTGCACAAAATCATTTCGATGCGTTAAGAGTTCTATGTGTCACCCAACTTCAGAGTGTCAGAAAAACAAGGACTTGCCTGCCAAATGTGTTAATTGCTTACAAGAACACGCTGCTAGATACAAGGGCTGCAAAATTTATCAAGAATTAGGTGCAAAGCAGAAGCCCAATACAAATTTTTCTCAAAAGCAAAGTTTTTCACCTGCTAGCGAAAACCGTTCATCTTATGCACAGGTACTACGTAAAAACCGAAATTCAAATGACGAGGACGCTTTCCAAAGAATCGAAGGTTTATAGGTCTTCGAATGGCTATATGGAATACAACTGGGCTTTCCAACCACACATAAGAAATAAAACTTTATCTTTGATATCTCCTTGGTATCAGAAACTCATTTAACCAACAGGACACACTTTAAAATTCATCGATATAAGCTAATATTTGCAAATCTTCCAGATAATGGAGATAATTATTATTTATTTATTATTGGCGGAGATTATAATGCCAAACACCCTTGGTGAGAATCAAGGCTGGCAAATCCCAAAGGAATGGAGCTATATAAACGCATAAATACCAACAATTCTTTAACACTATCTATGGGGAAACCAATGTATTAACCATCAGACCGCCGCAAAATATTGGATCTCTTGGATTTTGCAATTTATTTTGGAGTACCACAACATCATCTGAATATTTCTGACAACTATGACCTAAGTTCAGACCATTCGCCAATTATATTATAATTACATATGGCACTGCTCTTCAAGCACAATCAAATAAATATTAAATTATCACATCTAGGACAGATATTTCATCATCCCAAGGTTGCATAGATGCGAAACTAAATACAGGTATATCCCTCAAAAATGATTTAGAAGTCGATATGGCTGTGGAATCATTTCCAAAAATTATACATGATGAAGGTCTGAAGTGTACTGTGCCAGCCAAAAGTTCTACAGCGAATACTGCTGAGCTTAGAAACCTTATAAAAATTATGCAAAAGCAGAAAAATTTACAAGCTAGTAAATGTCCAGCAGATAAAACGAGGTTCAATAGAGCATCAAACCAACTTAAAAAACGCTTGCACGAAATTAAAAACGAGGCAACTGCAGTGTTTTTCAAAAGTCTGGACCCTAACCTGAAAGACTATGAATACAGCCTTTGGACAAGCCGGAAAATATTCTCTGGTCCTACCGTCCTATTAGCTTGCTGGTGACATTCTTCATTGCTGTATTTCAAAATTATTACCAATTTTGGATGAAAGCAATAAAACTCCGGAACACCAGTGTGGGTTTAGGAGAAGCCATGAGACTCCAGAGCAATGCCATCGTAAAGTGGATATAGTTACAAATGGATTCGAGAAGAAACTGTATTCTGCGGCAGTATATCTTGATATACAAGAGGCATTTGATCGAGTCAGTCATCCAGGCATATTTTATAAAATGAAAAAACTGCTTTCTGCTCCATTTTCCATTTCCTATTGAAATCGTATCAAAGCAATCGACAGTTTTATGTTCAAATCGAAGGAGAAACCTTAAAACTATATAGTATCCATGGACCTGTCCTCTACACTTTAGTCACTGTCGATCTTCCTATTGTCAGTGATGTTCAAGTAGCCACTTATGCTGATGATACAGCTTTAATTGCATCTAAGGACACTGCGGCAGAAGTATCTCAAGATATGCAAAATTAAATAATTGAAATAGAGCGAGTGCTTAAAAAATGGAAAATAAAGGTTTATACTGAGAAGTCGAACATTTGCTCTTAGAAGAGAAAATTGTCCAACAGTATTTTTTTTTAAATAATACACAAAATCCTCAACGGACAGTAACTAGGAAGAGTCATATTAAGGGCAAGACAAAGAAATTCAATATAAAACCAACAAAAATTGCATTGGTTGCTTGGAAGAAAGTCGCAATACAGCTTGGAGAACAAAGTTCGGCTTCACAACGCCATTTTAAAGCCTGTGCAGACATATGCTATCCAATTATGGGGCACTGTAAGCCAATCAAATATTGAAATTCTTCAACGACATCAGTCTAAAACGCTTAGACTTATTGTTGAAACATTCTGGTTTGTGGATAATGACCAAATTCAGATAGATATATATCAATATGAAGAGTTGATGCTTAGCTGGCTCTACTGGTTGTAAGTAAAAAAAAATTTCGGTTCCATCGTTTTTTTTTGTTTCGACTTTTCCTACGAACCCAAATATACATAAATACTTTTCAATCACAGTAAAGTTTTTATTGAAAAGTGCGACCAATAAAAAACAGAATTTTTTCACAATATTTCTATTGCTTCGAAAGTTTTTCCCACGTTCAGACTAAATTTTATTGCATTTGGTTACACTTTTGAAAAAGGTCCGTTTCCGTGTGACGCACCTATTTTTTTATTTATTAATCGATTTACATATAATTCTACTTAAATACCTATTGATTTCACTTTTTTAAGACCAAGTTTTCTCATGCGTTGTTTCTTTTTTAATTTTGGTAAATCACACATTTTCGTCGGAAAAAAACAAGGAAAATATATTCCGAAATCCAATTTGTCAATTTGAATTTGATTTTTTCGTTTGAACACACGTTCTGCCAAATTTGCACTTTGCACATATATCGACAGATATCGACAGATATAGAGTCTGTTCGCACGCTCTGTAAGCAAGTAATTGAAAAGGCGCAAAGACAGACGCCGAATGCGCTGCGAATAGATTTCAGATCGAAAAACCGGACGTTACTAAATGACTTTCGATCGAGATACTTTAGGCATATAGTATGCAATTTGCTCGTTGTCTACATATATATAATATATATATATATATGTGTGTGTGTATAAATGTGTGCGTGTGCTGTAAATGCTTGTGGGAGTACTTTATAATTAGTTTTCAATAGTTCCGTCGTAATTATTCGATTATAATATTTGGTTTAAAAATAAACTCACATTCGGGCGTATATCCAGTTGCAGACAAATATTTCAGATCGTTTGTAAAGCTAATGGCATGTCGTAATAACAAGCTGAGCAGATAAACCCATTTTAAATACTTTGACAAGATAACACGATCACACGACTATAAAACTGAAGCCATAATACTTTTCGTACTCATATAAAATTGACAACGCATTGAGGCATCTCATAGTATTCTACTTAAATTGGCTTAAATGTTTGAATTACAGCTCTTTCACAAGCTATAATTGGTTCACTTCGGCACAATAGATCTATAAACTGATCATAGGTGCATCATCTGAACTTACTTCTTCAAATACAAAAATACAAATACAAAGTGCGAGAAATACTATAAAACTTTATTACAAAATATTTATAAACGAGTATAAAACTAAAAAGTGATACTAGAAATTCCAAAAGGTGATAAAATATTTTGGAGGTTGTCACTTATTCGGATCTATATGGAATATTTCTATGAAGATTGATGCAAGATACAACAAATTTGGTTTTATCTTAGTAATTCGTGCAGTTTTCTAAGAGAGGGCTTTACTAGTATTACTTCGCGTCGTGCTCATCAGTGACTATCATCATTTGGAAGCTACTGTCATTCCGGGTATTTTTAATATACATATGTCATTTGTTTGCTTTCTGCCAGATAATCGTATTTAAGTGGAAGTTTGCGGAAGTTTATGGCAATTTCGACTAAGAACACGAAGAACGACCCGGACTGCCAAAAAGGTTTGAAGATGAAGAATGCGAGGCATTGTTCGATGAAGATTCGTGCCAAACACAAAAAGAACTTGCAAAAGCTTTGGGAGTTGATCAAGCAACCATTTCTAGACGTTTAAAAGCATTGGTATTCATCCAAAAGCTTGAAAAATTGGGTGCCATATGAATTGAAACATAAATAGAGCCAGCTTATCCGCACGTAGAAGACTTTAAAACTGGAAACATCAGCACCTACACCGACCTGCAGCAAATGACTATAACAGTAGCAACATCAACCCAGGTCGCGGCACCTCTACAAGGCAGAAGATTTGTTACTTTTAGCTTCTGATTGGGTTGATCAAACAACAGATCAACACTCGTTCGTCTGTTATAGTATTCAGCTTCACGCAGACGCTTGCGTATATGTTTATTGTTAGAACAATCGAATTAAATTAATTGGCGCCCAACATGGGGCAGCAATAAGAGTGAAATGAAAAATAGTTAAAAAGATATTGTTTAACTGTTAGAATTATAAGAACTAAATAGTAAACAAAAGTTGAGAGTGAAAAGTATTAAAATAGTTCCAAATTGAAATAAGAGATAATAAAAAATTAGTTCAAAAGGCAGAAGGAGAAAAGGCAAATGAAAAACAATTTAAAAAGCAACATTAACAAATGAAATCCATGATTCCTGAAATAATAAAAGCTGTCAGAGCAGTGAATGCAATTACAACAGAAGCCATTGGAGATTTAAACTCTGCCGACACAACGAGATTCTGTAAGAAATTCCCGAACTTGCGCTGTATGTAACAACTCCAATCTGGAGGAAATGCGCATTGTATCACTCGACCCAAGAAGAAGATGCCGTATATGACGTCAACAGCGCTTGTAAACATCACGGACCACCAAACTACGTTCAGTACAATACAATTCCTCAACCCACTTGTTTGTTTTGTTTGTTTAAATGGCCGTCAACCGTCTACCGGTCATGGCCGCGTCCAGGAAAGCGCGCCAGCCTCCATAATCCTGTGCGCGCTGGCGCCAGTCGTTCTGAATTCCAAGTACGGAGAGATCTCTCCATACCTGGTCATTCCATCGAGTGCCCGGTCGTCCTCTATGTCGGCGTCCACCAATCAAGTTTGGGCCCCCCATGTAAACCATGCGTGCTGGAGCTCCTTCGTCCATTCGAATGAGGTGCCCAGCCCAGTGCAGCCGCTGGAATTTTATGCGCTGGACTATGTCAACCTCATTGAATAGCTCGTACAGCTCGCGGTTCATGCGGGACCTAAACTCGTCGCCGACTCTAATAGGACCAAAGATCCTGCGAAGAATCTTCCTCTCGAAGACTTCCCACTTGTAGTTTCTTCAAATTAGCTTTTTTTACCCGACTCACAGTGGGCGAAACCTGAATGATGACGGTCAAAAGTCTGTAAAATTTCTTAAAAGGGATAGTGTATATATTATTTTCTATATTTAGTTTTAAGAGTGGCACTGTTTAGGGCCCTAGGGGTGCTTAGATCTTCAGATTTTTAAAATACTTTATTTTAGAATTTATATTCATACCACACTCATGAAGTGATTTTCTTCCGATCCCATTACCATGTATACCAAACCCTTAAGCCCCGTACCTTAAATAGATGCAAAGACATATTGAATTTTTTTATCGCTTGTATAGGGTGTGGGGCACCCTTATCACTTAGGGGTATAAAAGATAGTTTAACACCATTTTTGTATTATATTAAGCTGCAATTATTAAAACTATTCAAATTGTGCACCCTAATGAGTATTAATAATCACCAGAAAAGCAGTTTTAAGGCAACCCTACTTAAACTAACACGCATAAACGGTCATTACATATAAGGTGGCGATTTGAATTGCAGACATAGGACCTGGTATTGTAGCAGAGCGAACTGTTGGGGTAATATCCTATAACGGTCCTTGTAACTCTTAACAAATTTTCTTTATTATACCCTAAAGATCCAACGTATATACCAGCTAACTATAAAGCTAAGCCCTCAACGTTAGACTTTTTTATATCAAACTTCGACCGACAGAATTTACTGAACCAGTCACTACCAATGATCTTTCATCAGATCATTTGCCAGTTATTATCAAGGTATCTCTTCAAACAAATACAATTGAGAAAACAGTTCAAATTTATTCAAAAGCTAATTGGACACTTTTTAAGCAAATATTAAACAGAAGATTTTAACGAAATGCAACACAAAACTTTACAGAACTTCATACAATTCTAAAGATTGATAATATGGTTAATCTTCTCATTACCAAAGTATCTGCGACGACTTGAAGTTGTTTCCCGCAATTCTCCCAAAATAATATAAATCGTCAGTGGGATACAGATCTAGGCACAACTTAACCACCTTAATCAATAAATAAAACAACAGATCTTTGCTCATAATAATTCCACGTGGAATAAACAACTTTCTAGCCTAGAAACACACTTTTCTGGAAAATCACTAAAATAACTAAAAACAAAAATCTTTATATACCCAGCTTTGAATATAAAAATAAAACATATTCTACTCGGCAAGACAAAGCAAATTTACTTGGAGACATTTTTCAAGAAAAACATAAACTTACTGAAAACCTTTCAGACAGCGAAACTGTTTCCACAGTTAAAGCTTCTATAGCTGAACTGAATAATCTTCGTTCCGTTAATCATTCTTCTGTTACAAATGATGATATTGAAAATTATAATCAAATCACGTAAAGTTAAGAAGTCTCCTGCGCCCGGATTGCATCACAAACGTATGCTACTAAAAACTTACCATTTAGCGTCATTCGATTTCTAGCTGACTATTTATCAGTACTGCCTACAAATAGGTTACTTACTCTCCACAAATTTGGTAGAGCAGTCAAAATCATTGCTCTCCAAAAACCTGGTAAGCCTTTTTATTAAACTGTTTCTCAAAAATATTTGAAATTTTTTCATCTTCACCTTCACTTAGATGCACACACTCTATTATACCAGATACACAATTTGGTTTTAGGTCTCATATAATTTGTATAAATCCTCTTTTAAAGCTTTAACAGTTTGTGAAGCAAAATTTGGAACTTCATAAATCATTGGTTCTATTGCACAAACTAATGGTCACACAGACACATGCAGATGGAAGCTTAAATTAAATATTATTAAACTAGTGCAATCTTCTTCACAAGTAGTATAGATCTTATTTGGACGGATAATGTGCGTTATCTTGGCATTAACTTAGACATAATAACTAGTCATTCACTTTCATATCAAAAGGATCTTGGATAAGGTTAGCAAACCTATTTGTATACTGTATCCGCCTTATAAACAGGAAATCTCAACGTTCTATTCGAAATAAACTTATGATATTCAAATCTATATTTTCGCCAATCATACTTTATGGTTCCCAGATATGGGGTGATTGCGCCTGCATCCCATATTAAAAAGATGCAAACTGCTCAAGACAAATTGCTTAAAGTGTTATAGAATCTACCATACTATTTTTCCACAGCCCAACTGCATAAAAAAGGCTCCAAGTTCAATTTATCAAAGAATAAATTACTCAAAACTACACAAAATTCTATAACAGCAATACACTTACATAGTAAGACATAGTATAAGATTGCCAAATAATTCGAACTTATCTCTCTAGTTTTATTATTAGTAGAACGCGCAAGTTTCAATTCCCTAGGTATAGTTTAGTTTGTAGTTTAGTATATAGTTTTAGTTCTAGTCTCTTTTAATCCTTTTCTTAAGGGTTTTCCCATTTTTCCCTTAGTCATTGTAAATAATATTCATTAAATTCTATATTAGCCTTCACTGACCTCTCCATTAATATTGTTGGGTAACTCACTAATGCTGCAAGAGCCATCGACGGTTGAGTCAAATGTGGTATTGCTCGACAGTGCCATAGAATGGACTGAACCGCCTGTAACGGTTTATTCACCGGCACCATCAGGCTCACAACAGCCTAGCCTTACGCTGAATGTAAGTAGTGTCGAACCTACAACATCTACGCCGCCATCAAATAGTTCTGTTACCCCAAACATAAAAGTTCTGCCGACAACTTCTGCTGCCGTAACAAAAAAATCATTGTCAATTGTGGCACCCCGTAAACATGTGTTTGTATCCAGGTTTACTGAAGTTTATCACTTCAAACTCTGAGCTGACATCGAAGAACATAGCAGTACCAAAAATTTAATTTTAATTATTCCAGAGATATTGCTTCATTCAAACTGAACTGCTGCTATTGAATTGATTTCAAAATCATTACGCGCAAATGATATCCTGCTAATTACTGGTGATTTTAACTTACCCAATGTGTCTTTCCTTCTATTCAGTTGAATTTTTTTTTAACGTTAGCAAATATTTCTGAACACCAAATCAACCACATCAAAAACTGTTTTAATAAATTGTTAGACCTATTTTTTATTGACAATTGTATTTCTAGAATTTCGCCTAAATGTGTACCGAAAGATGAATACCATCCAACATTTGAAATAGCATTATCAGTTTCTACTTTTGAGGGCCGTAAACGCAAATCTTATATTAACCGTTAATGAATTATCTCGTCTGTAGAACGGATTGGTCTGATGTGTATACCTGTGACAGCATTGACATAGCTTGTGATATTTTTTATAATATTCTTAAAAAATACTTTGATGATTGTGTTCCAAAATTTTCAGAAAGGCGCACCTCAAAGCCTCCGTGGTTCACTCGTCACCACTGCCAATTAGAAAATATAAAATCACGTTAATTTTTAAAGATTTAAAAGATCTCAGAATGTGCAAGATTACTCAAAATATTCCTGTGCACATTCGAATTTTCAATTAGCAAATAGGAGGTCCTATAAATGTTACTTGCTTAGAATGTAAAACAACTTCCATGAGGATCCAAAATCTTTTTATAAATTCGTTAATTCTGAACGAAAGTCTGGCTCATATCCGTCGAGTATGTTTTTTAATAATAAAACAGCAACGGACAGAAATGAGATATTGGACTTGCTTGCAGATTTCTTTCAATCAACTTACTCCCCATCAAATCCATCATTCGTACTTCCTTTGCACAAAAAAGGGAGCAAATCTGATATAAGCAATTATAGACGTATTGCTAAGCTTTGTGCAATTCCATAAATATTTGAAAAAATCATAACAGTTCAACTTCAATTTTCATGTGAGTCAATGCTGTCTACGGCGCAACATGGTTTTCTTAAAAGTAGAACAGTCTCGACAAACTTATTAGAACTCACTTCTCTAATCAATGTAACCTTTGCCAATGTTTGACAAACAGATGCTATTTAGTTTGACTTTAGTTTGGCATTTGACAGTGTAAGACATATTTTGTTGCTTAACCAGCTTCACTATTTAGGGTTTGCTTTGGACTTACTACATTGTATACCGTCCTATTTAGACGTCCTATTTTGGCTGCAAACACTTTGTCGTAGAAAATTGATGATGTGTAGCCACCTCGGACCACTATTCTTTCAATTCATAAATGATCTTCCAGATATTGCATCGAATTGCCATATATTGATGTATGCAGATGATGTAAAACTATTTTTGTCAAATACTGGTTCTGCAGGAGATTATTTTTTGCAAGATAACTTCATTGACTTGGGCAGCTTGTTTCAACGTTGCTTAGTTTTGAACTGCGCTAAGTGTAAAGTAATGTCTTATGTCGGAGGAATCCTCTAACAAATGTTTACGATTTAGTGATCTTGGTGTTCTTTTCGATCCCAAATTATCTTATGGAGAGTTCCAAGGAAGATTACGCATTACGCCACAAATAAATAGTGCTACGATTTTAGAGCAGAAAGCAGGTGAATGCCGCCTACAGAAATTCATTATCAAATTTTATGCTTGAATGTTGGATGGATTCAGACTCCATTCACGGCTATAAAAATTCTCAACGATTCTATTTGTGGTTAATATCCACAACCTTTCCATGTCATCCGGATACGTAAATAACATTACTTCCTTCAGAAGGTACAAAACTGGTTTCTACGAAAGCCATATGCGGCATTTTATAAAAATGTTAATGGAATCCGCCATGCTTTCACTAATCTGCGTAAAAAAATCATTTCTGTACATCATTTTTTTTTTTTTTGTTTTTATACAAAATATATTTATGGACGATGTTGAAAGAACTTGTGTCCAATTTGAAAATAGTTTTAGCTGTCACAGTTAGTGCCACTGCAGCGCAACATGCACAATTAGCAGATAAATAGACGCAACGAATACACTTATAAGCATGACGGGGAAGCCCAATTTAAAGAATGCAATAAAACTAAATTTGTATCCATGCTGGCTGGCCACGCCAGCACAAACGACATTTGCCGAAGCGCCGATTAGTGTGCCATTGCCGCCGAAGCAAGCGCCGAATGCAAGCGCCCAGACGAGTGGCTGCAGCGGCAACTCGAGCTCCTCGTTCTTGGCCAGTGTTATCGTAAGTTTGATCATCATCGTTGTGATGGGAATATTATCAACGAACGCAGACGAAATGGCGCTGATCCAGAGCATCAGCATTATGCCCACAAGCAGTCGATGCTGCTTTTCGACACTCATAATAATGTCGGTTGTCTTGTCGCCAATGTAGTCGATTAAGCCCATCTCGGCCAGCGCCTCCATCAGCACGAAGAGCGCAGCAAAGAACAGCAAAGTCGACCATTCGACGTGCACGAGCACCACCTGCATGTCCTCCTTGTTCGCCAGTATAAGCAAAAGCAACGCCGCCAAAACGGCCGCCCACGCAAGCGTGACGCCTCGCATGAAGGGCAGCGTATGTAGGAAGAACAGCATGATGACAAATATGAGCGCAATAATCGACTTGATGAGCAGCGTCTTGTTGCGTATGTAGTAACGCGACTCGAGATCAACCAGCGTTTCAATGAAATTCGGCACTGGCTTAAGGCCAAATGATTTTTCATCCTTTTTCTTACGATACTGTTCCTTCAGTTGATTGATCTTATCCATTATATCCTGACGCATCAGATCCTCATTAGTCGTTGTAGGGTTTACTTTAGCCGCTTGTTGTCGCCATGCTTTGATCGAATGACGCATCGCCTGATCCTCGTCGAGCGTGCTTAGACGGCGTGCGAGCAAGAAGCGCAAATGTAGAAAAATCACAACCATTGTCACGAATACGCCGGGGAACATGTGTACCGTAAAAGTGAGAAAATCAATACCCTGGTCTTGAATGTATTTGTTCGAGGCGATGATAACGTTCGGCGGATCACCGACTGGCGTAAGCGTGCCACCAATATTCGAAAATATAACAACACAAATTAGCACCGGAATTGTCTTCAGATACATGACCTCACACAGACGTATTGTTACGGGTGTCATCAGCAATACCATAGTCACGTTGTCCAGAAATGCTGACAATATGCCGGTGAACATGCACAGAAAGAAGATGAGCGGCCAGGCGTGTCCGCTGGCCATTTTGTACGCGAACACAGCCAAATAATCAAAAACGCCCGTCTCCGCCAGTATCGCAACAAGAATCATCATACCGAACAGCAGAACAATCGTGTTCACATCTATCCATTGGACAATCTCTTCCAGCGATGGTCGCGCATTCATTGCGGCGAGCACGCCAATCGCAGCGGTCGAAGCTAGAAGTGCGGCAAATGTCCGATCGCAAATGTCCCATATGATCAGCACATATAGACCGAGCAGTATAACGGTTGCATAGATCACACCCAAACCTTTGTCGAGCGGATCCGGATTGACGGTAGCCTTGACAGCGACTTCGCTTTGAGCGGTCGATTCAAAAAAAAACATCGGCTGGCCTTCACCCGACAATGCAAAGACTTTGGTTGCTTTTTCAGTTCCTGAATCGGCACTGGAACTCAAGTATATCTTCCACGTAGAGGACGATGCCTTTATGTTACCACCATCGTTAAATCGATGCACATTCACTAACAGCTGTGATGTGTTCTCAGGTATATTCTCAGCTTTCGCCGTTGACAAATCCAAATTGAAGTTGCCTTCAAGTTCAATGCCGATTAGCTCGTTGCCTTTGAGTTCCTCTGCGGATACATTCACTTTGCCACCGGCGGGTACTACCACCATTTTGCTTGTATAGTGGTTTGGTGGTCGCATAATTATGAAAACTGTAAACGCAATCCATACTATCAGAAGCACAATCATCTTGATCAGCTGGCCAATGTATCGCAGATAATTGCGTCGGCGCCTCTGCTCCGGCGACAGCGAATCGTCTTCATCTTCACTGTCCTGATCGCCCGCGACGAGCATATCGATGGTCGCCATCGACTGCGGCATTTTGCGCTCCTTCAATGACATTTTGCTGTTGGACAATTAAATCTGATGTTCACAAATTCACGATTTGTGTACGCACTTACTGGATAACGATGCAAAACCGATCAGATTTCTATAAATTAAATACTTAACACAAAAAAATGGGGTGCTTCGTTTGTGTTTGAACTGACTTTAGTTCAAAAGGAATCCCGTCAAGCTTGAACCAGGAAAAATTACGGTGGTAAATTATAAAAATGAGACAATACAAAGCTGAAACCGTGGATCGGTAATGGTGTGGGGTGGTTTTTTAAGATCTCGTATTTTGGCACTGCGCTTAGTATCCTCCAGAATGAATAGTTTTGAATATGAAGAGTTGTTGGATTACAGTCTGCTCCCAGTTTTAACTGATAACATGGATCAACCATACATTTTTATGCGTGTCAACTTCCGAAATCAGACAAATCGTCAGGCGAGAGCATATGTCGAAACAGGTTCAGTGGATAATATTAGCCTGATATATACCGATAATGTATAATTGTTATTTCATGAGGAAAAGAATGTTTTAGTTGGTAAAGGTACAAGGTGGTCCCATTTAATCATTATCATGTCTTTAACAAATGTGTTCATCTTAACTTAAATTTGATTAAAAATAATTCGTTTTTCGTGGAGAGCTTTTGTTAGAACAATTGATGGTGCAGAGGTAGCTTAAGAAAAACTGAACAATATATATAGTTTGAGTATAGGTCATTGCAAATGCTATAAAGTTACTTGTCTAAAATGAATATAATATTCATTTATATTTGATTATATTCATTCATATTCATTCATATTCAGTCATATTCAGTCATATTCATTCATATTCATTCATATTCATTCATATACATTCATATGCATTCATATACATTCATATGCATTCATATTCATTCATATTTAGTCATATTCATTTATATTCATTCATTTCCATTCATATTCATTCATATTCATTCATATCCATTCGTATTCATTCATATTCATCCACATTGATTCATATTAATCAATATTGATTCATATTTATCCACATTGATTCACATTTATTTCCATTCATATTCATCCACATTGATTCACATGCATTCATGCAAGTTGCATGTAACTCAAAAGTCAAAAAAATGTGGAATTTGTAATATGGTGCACGCGAATATAGCATTCTATGTAAACTTTTAAGCAAATACTGCTTAAATGCCCTAAAATTTCCCGACAACAGAGTAAAAATCACACGTCGTATCGTGTTCGTTCGTGCCGTGTCTCGACTTATATTTGCTCGTGCGTGTTCGTTCGTGTTTTTAAATACCAAATTTTTTTTCGTGTCGTACCGTGCCAAAAAAATGAGGTGCGTGCCCATCTCTAGTTGGGAAGCTTCCTCTCTAGATGAGCTAGTTCTAAAATGGTCTATGTTTTATATACCCGTGTACAGGATATATAAAACAGGTCCGAAGATGCTTCCTTATGGGACACCTGCGTTTATGAGAAACAGTTCCGATGATTTATTTGCCCATAAAAGTGCATGTTATGAGGAGTATTTAAGACTATCGGGGTCACCGCTGCTGCAAATAGTTACCTGGCAAGAGTGTTCCGCGAAGTAAGCCAGTACACGCTAAATCAAATAGCAAGATTGAGTATTATCTGCACCTACAAAATAGATGCTCGATAATGGTTATTTAATTGGAAGTAGTCATGGAATTTACATCTATGATGATGAAAATTTGGCCAATGATCGGTTTGATACGAACATATAAAACTAAATTCTGTATAATATAAATATTCTGTATAATATTAAAAAAAAAAAATGTTTTTTATGATGCGTTGAGCACCTTGAGCGTACCCATTATGAAGTGTATAATGCATTGAGCAACTGCAGGCAACGCGAAGTCTTATTCGACGGTTCGATATGCATGAATGCAAAAAAATGTATATTTTTGGTCCAATACCAATCTCTGTTAATTGATCAATTGCACTTTTAAACGCCTTTTCAAACTGGTTATTTGCTATCTGCAATTGCATGGGCTACATACAATAGAGCATCAATTGTAGATTTGCCCCTTTTGAGTAGTTTGTTTGTATTAATAAACCACCAAAGTCTATTGGATATTATTTTATCTAAAATGTTTGCTAGACAAGGGTTGAAAGAAATTGGTCGATATAATTGAGGAAGGTGCTTAGGAGGTTTGGGTTTTCGCGATTAGCATAATTGTACTTGTCCTATACTCTTGGGGTTGTGTGAAAGGTAAGACAAGAATTTAGCTAATTCATTGGAAATTTCATTAAGAGTTGTTGCTAATGAGATGAGGGTGTCATGCGGTGTATATTAAATTTAGTTTTATAGCCAGAGAAGCGTTTATTATTTTTATAAATGTTATCTATTGGGGTAAGTAGTTAAGTATCTAAACTCTGCTTATAATATGTATCATAGCGCTAGCTTTAAGCGATGGTTTCTTTTATTATTTTAAGGTGATTATTCAAAGGATTTTTGATTGAGCTCATTCAATAATATGAATATCGCCAAGAGTTGGGCGCCATATGTCCATATTGGCTTTGCTATTACAAAGAAGAACTTTGTATTCGAGGCATAGAGGAGTACGTGAATTAATAAGCCAATCCATATTGATGATTTTTAATTTCATTTCAGTTTTTTTTGCTTCAATGTGTTTTCGCCAAATGAGTCGGCGGTCTAAGTGAACTCCTAGGTATGTCACATCGTTGGACTGTGGAACTATGGCATTGTTCAGCGTGACCGGTGGGCACGTAGCTCTGTTAAGGGTAAAAGTTACATGTTTGGACTTTTGACCATTCACTTATTATAAGATGCTCTGAAGATGACTACCTAGATCAATGGACGCTTTACGTGGGCATCGGGATCGACATAGTATTGCAGTATCGTCGGCCAACATAGATGTAAATAAGCTCAGATTGATGGGTATATCCGATGTGAATAATTGATATAGCAATTGTCCAAGCACAGTGCCTTGAGATGCGTTCTTTGTGTCTTTCTTTGAAGCAACTGTTAGCTAAATATGATTCAATTAACTGATGAGTATTTTGTGAAACCCAAAGTTGTATTTTGGGAATTGAACCATCATGCGAAACTCGGTCGAATGCTTGTTCTACATTGAGGAATACGCACGGTGTTCGAAAGCCGTTCTAATTTAATTCGTGATTCGGTTTACTTGTTTAATGGTACCGTGTCTCTGCCGAAATCCAAAATGATCCGTGAAAATAATATTATTAATTTTCAGATGTGCTTTGAATTTAGCTTTGAGTACTTTTTCAAATAGTTTTGACAAACATGGGAGCAAGCTTATGGGTCTGTGTGATTTTGGCAGTGTTTTGTCTTTGACTGGCTTTGGTATCATTATGATCAATGATAATTTCCATTGTGTTAGGAAGCAGCCAGTGAGAAATATTGCATTGAAGTTTTTAACTAAGAACCGAAGAGCTGAGTTGGGAAGCTCCTTGACCATTTTCGGTGTAATATGATCGTGTCTTGGCGACTTGTTTGCGTTTAGTGTATTCAACAAAAAACTTTTAAGCTCTCTAAAGTGAGTTTTGAGAGCAGTGGTACTAGGGTAAGCGGTATTCAGTAGCTGCAGCAGAGGGTACATTAGGCTTTAAGACTTTTGCTGGTGATTTGCAAAAACATTCGCTCTTTCTTCTTCACTACGAGCCCAGTACCTTATTGGTGAGTCGAGCGTTTAAAAGATTTGTAAGAATTCCAAAGGAAGGCTTTTGCACCAATAGGAGATAGACTTGCGATGTATTAACGTTGGAATAGACTTTCTACCAACTTAAGAGCTTAATCTAAATTACGTTTTGCTATTTTAAGGCGTTGCTTAGATTCGGGAGATCTAGCAGTCTGAAATTCTCGCCTTAATCGTCTTTTTTCAGAGTCTTAACGCTTTATTTCACTGTAGGTAACGGGATGTATGTCTTGAAGGCGCCAATTTTATTATTGGGGCTGAGTAATGAGTTGAAGTTGTCTACTAAGGCTTCGATATCAACTTCAGAGCTCCTTGTGCCATTAAGGGGCAAACCCGCACTTGTATTTTTTTAATTTTCTTTTTGAATTTAAGACAATTTTCTATTTTGGAATTCAGTTACTTATTATTAGCTTCTCGAGAAACATAAATATTAGCCCAGATTTATCACTACCCGTGAGTTAATAGTTAGGCAGGTACCTATACTATCTCGACAGGATGTATATGCATATATTTATATTTCACTATTATATTATAGACCATGCAAATACTTTAATGCTTATCAGTATGATTGCCTGTAATTTAATAGCAAACCAAAAGCATCTTAGCCAAACCAACTTCAATCGTGCTGGAACGCACTCAATTACGGCAAATGTCGCTTATTGAAATTGTGGCGCATTTAGTTCGCACTTGAAGTACGCTAAGACGACCGACCGTCCGTCGACGCCTTGATGACTGCGAAACCGCAAACGGAAGCCGATGGTCAGCTGTCAAGTGGCAAGCGGCAAGCGGCAAAAGACATTAGCAAACAGCAAAGGGTGCTGGGCAAAAGTTGATGGCAATAGTTGAATAGTTGTGGTCATGTCATCGTAAAACTGTTACTCAATATGCGCAGACTACAATGAGGACTAGACTAGAAGTAGCTGAAGCCACAGTTGACGCAGTTGATTGCCAGCATAACACAATGTTAGGACATGCTCAATTTTCACAAGAGGAGGCCATTATGCGCACGAATTGCGCCTCCGCAACAACTTCTGAAAACTTGGCCAGCATAAGAAATGTCTGAAAACAATTGCCTGCCTCAAATGACTTTTACAGCGAGAGCTTATGTCACTTTCCGTACGCGTTGTTCGCGCTGCACATGTAATAAAAGAAAAGTGCTACGAGTGTGGCATACTCAAAGGCCCGGCGTGGCGCTGCTGCGTCAAGATACTTGGCCGTTTTATAACCATCTCGATTTAATGGCTGCCTGCCTGCCTTTCTGGAGCATTGTCGGCGTTGTCGAGCTATGTCTACTTGAATATTATGATGTCTATTAATATTTGATTCACTGCTGCCACAAGATACAATGTGCGGCTTAGATGCTTTTAATAAAATTGCAACGTCGCCACGTTGAAACGAAAGAAAAAAAGAATTAGAAAGCGGAAAGGAAAGGAAAGAGAAAATCTAATAATAATGCAATAGGTATAGGGGCCCGCATAGGCAGTTACATTTTCAGTTATAAAACGCGTATATTGAGCTATGTATTAAGGAAATCATCGAGCAGCGGCTGACTTAGGCTATGTTCAAATTAATTTTGCGGTATTCGCATTATCTGCCCGGAATTAGGTCAAGTTTTGTTAAAAGTAAGAATAGATATTATGATATGTTTTATGTCTTAATAAAAAACAGACTTTTCATTGCCTTATTTTTTTATTTTGTCAAGTCATTCCGATGTTCTGTTGCGAAGTGACATGTTGAATGCCAAACGCAAGCGAAAACCAGACAATTTGAATGAATTTACTTGCGCAAAGTTATAACATGGCTGGACTACGGCAGTAAAATTTCGACAAAGAATTTTCCATTTGAGAAACTGCGTGGCCGTGAATATTTTTTAATACTTGGAAACGGCAGGGTAAGGCCTATTTGGTGCTCAAAGGCTGTTGGAAAGTCGAAAGTAAAGTTTTTCACAATAGCAGACAAAGCAAAAGCAGTGGAGAAGAACCCGCTTCGCTGACCAAAACAGAAACGTAACAAGTTAGATGCTAAATCAGACGAATGTATTTTTGTAGGATATTGGGATGCAACTAAGGGTTATTCTTTATATCGTAAGATAGACCAAAAGCAAAGATGTGAAATTCCTAGAAGTACAAAGTCTCACTACTGCAAAAGAAGTAAACAATTTTGTTATAGAAATGGTAAATGACGGCCAGTTCTGTGAAGTTATCGATCCAGGAGGGGAGACTGTAGCAGAATCGTTGACTGTTGCAGAATCGTTGACTGTTGCAGATACAACGACGAACGCTTCCGATATCGAATAGAACAGTTGCGATGAGACAGCTTCGGATGCGCAGCAAGTTGCAGTTGCCGGTATAGACGAAAGCATCGGCGAATTTCTTGTTTTGTGTGTCTTCGGATATCAACGATGCAATCACGGTTGCTGAGGCAATGAACTCAAATCTGGAAAAACGCTATGCAGATGGAAATAGATTCGCTGATAAAATGGAACGTGGGAGCTGCTTTATGTATTTGTCGGAAGGAAAATCTGCTATAAAGTCTAAATGGATATTTACGACCAAGCGGTGAAATTGTTCGACATAAGGCCAGGCTTGTCATAAAAGGTTTTCTTACAAAGACAAAAGAAAATTCACAAGGTTTTATGGCTAAGTTCCGATCAAATTACACGCAACCAAATTGATCATGTTCTGATTGACGGATGGCACGCTTCGAGCGTGTTGAACGAGCGAACGTTACGTGGTCCCAACATTGACTCGGACCACTATCTTGTCGCAGCCAAGGTACGCACTCTGCTCAGCATAGTGCATGCCGCACGTCCCAACATGCAACAAAAGCTAGACGTGGGCAAGCTGCAATCAGAACAGACCGCCCTAGCCTTTTCAAACACACACTCCCGACTGCTCCAGGAAACCTCATCCAACTTCTCAAGATATATGTGAGCAGTGGAAATATATCACCCGCTTCATGGCTGCCAAGTAGGACATTGGTTATTCAAAAGCTGTGACTAATTCTTGGTACGACAAGGAGTGTCGCAATGCTACTGCAGAGAAGAACGCTTCCTATCAGCGAACTTTGCAGTCGGGAGCAACGCGAGCTGTTAGAGAGCGATATTGAGAGAAACGGAGAGAGGAGAAACGCCTTTTTAGGCGAAAGAAGTAGAAGCAAGAAAGGCGGGAGTTTGAGGATGTTGAACTCGAAATGAAAAAATTAAGCTCGAAAATTCCATCAAAAGGCCAACTAAAGGTTTTAAACCCGGAGTAACTTTATGTAAGGCTGAAAATGCAAATCTGGTTACGGATGAAAAGAACTTGCTGAGATTATGAAGGAATCACAATTCCGCCGATAGGGAAATGTCACCGGAACCACCAGTTAATGATGGCAGATGACTGTAGAGCCTTCGGACTATAACGAGGTCAATTCAGTTATTAAAAAGTTGAAAAATGACAAAGTGACAGACTCTGAATTTTTCAAGACCGGCGGCGAGGAGTTAGTTAGGAGTATGCACCAACTTTTATGCAAGATATGGTCCGATGAACGCATACCCAATGACTGGAATCTCAGTGTTCTCTGTTCTATCTTCAAGAAAGGAGACCCCGCTGTTTGCGCCAACTACCGCGGAATAATTCTTCTTTCCATTGGATATAAGACTCTGTCGGGCGCATTGTGTAATAGGCTGAAGCCATATACGCATTCACTGATAGGACGATATCAGTGTGGCTTCAGTCAAAAAGGTCGACCAATGACCAAATATTCACATTACGCCAAATCTTGGAAAAGACCCGTGAGTTCAACAAAGACACTCACCACCTATTTGTCGACTACAAAGCCGCTTTCGACACGCCAATAAAAGGAAGTGATGCTGCTCGCTTACCCGATGACATCGATATCATCGGTACGCAGGAACGGCGAGTCAGCACAGAATACACGTCCCGATATCTGTTTTTTTGCAGTGAAAATGCTAAGTCGCTCTGAACCCAGCCTGGGAAGCTGTAAGACGTGCGTTGCGTTATTTGAAGGGTACGATCAACTGCGGCATAACATATAAACCTGAGGCAATTGGCTTAGATGATTTTTGCGACGCCGACTGGGCTGGTGATGCGAATACAAGGCGTTCTACAACTGGCTACGTTTTCGTTGCACAATGTAGAACCATATCTTGAACCACACATTGGCAACGGACTGTAAGCGTTATCATTAATTTAAGCTAAATATATGGCAATGGTTTGCGCCGTACAAGAGTCAATTTGGCAGACACGATTGCAGGCTGAGTTGCTTTAAGGTGCACCAGAAGTTATCGTATTCCACTGTGACAGTAAGAGTGCTCTACACATTACGCGAAACAATACCCACTCTTCACGGACTAAACATGTTGATATCAAGACGAAGTTTATCCGAGAAAAGTTGGGTGATGGTTCAATCAAACTTAAGTATATATCGGCCGATGAGATGGTAGCTGATGCACTAACTAAGGCAATTCCTGCAAATAAAATTCAATTATTTAATACTTAGTTGGGCCTACATTATAAATTATGAAATATGTATTTTAGAATTACTTGTAAATGCCAGATAGGTAATTAGGGGGAAGTACTATGAATTGTATTTACCAATCTGGCAGCACCTTAATCTTTACCTATGTATGGCTTCCTTCTTTTCATTAAAGTTAGTTTCTGGTACGCTTCTGTTTCTACACAAATGAAGTATGTTCTTGAGTTTATTGAACGAAGATTAGTTGACAGTGATGCATTAACAACAACAACAACTAAATTATCTATTGTCTAATTCCAGGAATGAATATCATACTTTTCACTAAAATATTCAATAAAAAGTTCGGCGTAAACAATGCTATTCCAAATAAAAGTAATTCCAGTGAAATGGGCTCTGAATCAGAATCTGTGGAAATCGAGTTCGATCCACGTGCAGATGATGCCCATTAATCTGAACAAATAAGATAAGTAAAACAATTTAGGATATTCTGCTAAAGCGCTATGTCAGATAATTCTCTTTAGATTTTAAAACACTGAACAAAACGTATAAGAATCGATTTGATTCGCGGTAAATGCGTAAAGCTTGACTTGTTACTTCAGCGGCTGATGCTTCTGAAAATGAGTAAAATTGTTTTACAATTCAAATTCAAACATTTTATCACTAATTAACAACAATAAATTTTGCAAAGTAAGTCCACTGGTCGTATCCTTTTAAGACGTCGTCTAGTTGTAAGTTTCAGGAAGAGTATGTTGCATAACTCGTTGTTGGAATGAGCCATATTTCTGATGTGATGCATTCTGCTTACTGCCACTATTTCCTCTTTTTTAGTGCGCATCTTGAGATCTCGGTGTATATCTGCATTAGAAATAAACCAATCAGCTTCTGTAATTTGTCAAAGTATTTTCGACTTTTGCCGTTGAATAATATCAATGTTCGATGTTTTTGATGTGCCCCATATCTGGAGACCGTAAGTCCAGATGGGTTTGATAATGCTTTTATATAATAATATTATGTTGAACATCGATAGCTTAGACTTCCTGTTCATAAGCCAGTACAATTGTCGGCATTTAACTTTTATTTGGTTTCGTTTTCTCAATATGTAGTTTCTAGGTCAGTTAACTATGTTGTTTATTTTCAGGGGAATGGGATCATCCGAATACGTACTTTTTGCGTCACGAGTTACTGAGCTGGTAGGCTATCAAACAGCTATGCCAGACCACCAATTCAGATTTAGAACTGGTCATGACACAATTGAGCAAATCCACAGGGTAGTGAAGCACGTGCTGCAGGCTTTCGACGACAAGGAATATTGCAATGCGGCATTTGTTGACGTGCAGGAAGCGTTCGACAGAGTGTGGCATTCCGGACTCTTGGCAAGAATCAAGGCGCTTCTCACGGCACTCTTCTATGCCCCAGTCATATCTGAATGAACGCCATTTCCAGGTGAAAGTCAGAGATAAGCTGTCCAGCTTTCATGTTATAAAATCTGATGTCCTCCAAGCAAGCGTGTTGGGCCCGCTACTATACTCGCTTTTCACAGCTGATCTCCTGAAGTACTGGGGCATTTGATTCAAGACACATCGAAAGCGCATTCAGGTGTTGCAAAATAAAGCCCTGCGGATGATCAGTGGTTCGTCCGAAACAACACACTCCATAGAGACCTTCGCGTGGAAACGATAGAGGAGCAAATTGGCCGCCATACCATTCGGTACAGCACAAGGCTGACCGCACACTGCAACAGACTTGCTCGCACTCTACCAAACAGGCGACCGATCAACAGACTGAGGAGGCGTAATGTCTTCCTCTAATCGAGCGTCGCTTACGGCCCCAATCTTGCTACCCTCCAAGGAGCCGGCGATGCTTCATAATAGAATCCGTTATTGTTAAAATTTAAATGTAAATTGATTCAATAAACTTAATATTAGTGAAAAAAAAAATGGGAATGGGTACGAGAGCACGTTTTGTTGTAAATATTACTTGGGATTTTTATAGCCTATTTTAAATACCAAGCAGTTTTGGTATCTGGTATACCTTGAAGATTTATAGAAGCCAAAGATAAATCATTACAAGCAGAGATCAAGCTTGTGTCGTCTGCAAAAGTAGCAATTATGAAAGAGGGCTCATTCGGTTGTGGTATGTCTTGAGTGAAAAGAACATATATAGAAGGGGTCCTAACACACTCCCTTGGTGTATTCCTTCATTTAGCTGTCTGATCGAAGAGAAAGCGTCTTTGACTTTTACATAAAAGTGTCTGCGGAAAAAGAGGTATTCGTTTCAGTAATAATCCCTTATGTCATACCTTGTCAAATGCCTTCTCCACATCAAGAATAATTCCAATAGAAAATTTCTTATCATCAAGGTCAGCAGACATTGTATTTTCAAATTGATGATCAGGTTTAACGTAACTATTGTCGAGTATGGGTTGCAGTCCTTTTCTGAAATCTTCTTTCAAATAGCTTTGTTAAAATCGACGAAAGACTAATCGGTCGATAGAATGCTGCACTGGAAGTATCATTGCCAGGCTTAGGTATTGCAATGATATCTGATACCTTCCATGTCTTTAGAAAAATATTTTAGTCTTATTATAGCACTAAACCAATTTCATAGATATTGTATAGAACTCTTTGGAAGTTCTTTAAGCAATTTTCCAGTTATCATATCATAACCGGGAGATTTCTTCGATTTGGCTTTGTCAATTATTATTTTCATTTCGTTAGCAGATACTTATCGAACTAGAATATTAACAATTAATGGTTCTGTGCTATGTTCACAGTTTTATGGGTCATACTTAAATGTGTTTTGATAAAAGTCAGCTAGAAGTGATGACTTTTCAAACTCTGTCTTTGTTCAACTACAATCTGCCTTTTTGAATGGCTTCGTCTTCATTTTTTTAGAAATTAGTATCTAAATTTGGATTCAGATGAATTAGATAAGTTTCTGTGGACTTGTTTGTCTTTTGACTATAAACTTTTTTAAGGTGCTTAGTTGCTTGATTAAGTTTCTTTTTGTCTTCGGTGCTTCTTGTAATTTGCCAGATTTTTCGCAGTTTTCTCTTTTACTCAGTTTGATGGCAAATTGAGACAAGGATGAATTGCATAGCTTCTTTTTGAGTTAAGTCTGGAGTGGAACTCAGCACCGCTTCAGCTACAGCGTCATTAAATTACATCACGGAACTTTCTATATCATATGAAGATTTTAACCCTTATTTACTCCTTGTGTGGAAAATCACACAAAACCAAGCGGCATATTTATTCATAGATAATAGAGCTGATCATGTCTAGTCTGTAGTCTGTAGTTTATAGCAATGCACATATGATAACTTGTTGTTCATTGGTTGGAATTTAATATTTTGTGATTATTTGAAAAAACAATATAGCTAGACCCAAATATCTAACCGATGAAGAGCTAATCGAAATTTTGAATGATTCTGACGATGAAGATCTTTCTGATAATAATGAAAATTATTTGCCGGAAGAATGTGAAGAATTAACTGAAAGTGAAAGTGAATCCGAATCTTATACCAAGGAACCAAATGAAGGTGTCGAGTCAACAGAAATTGAATCAGTTAATTATGTTGCCGATCCCTTGTTCATTTCAAAAGACGGTATCGTTTGGAAATCACAGCCACTGCAAGATGATGCAAGAAGGTTACGTAACGAAAATGTCATCAATTTGCGTCCTGGCACAACACGATATGCTAAAACTCGTGTTGATGAAATCAAAGATTCTTCTCCATTGTTTTTTTCCTCCACCAATAGAAAATCTTATTCAAAAGTGGTCAAACGCCTATGCAAAACAAACAAGTAAGGAAATACAGTCGGGCGTAACCGACTGTAAGAGGCCCTGTACCAGTTCAGGTCGCCTAACAAACATATTAAATGTTTCCCGAGCTTATGACCAAACACATGACCACTTCTCACTGCGCGAATATGAATGAAAAGAAAAGGGGGGTCATTCAACTTCAATTGGTTATAAAATCGTTATTTATAATCCGATTTTAATGAACTTTTTGGATTTTGACTAAGAGGGACGTTAACTTTATACTGGTATACTCAATTTTTTTTGTGCCGAAGAAATATTTCTCCTTGGGGGTGATTTTATGGGGAAGGGGGGAGGGGCAAAATTTCAAAATAAACTTGTGAAATTCCGGAGCAGTCCTAGACGAATGCAAAAAACACGAAGTCTCTATCTATTACCGTTTCCGAGATCCTTTCGTTCATACAGACGGACGGACGGACGGACGGACGGACAGACGGACAGACGGACAGACGGACATGGCTATATCGACTCCTCTATCACTCCTGACCATAATGGGGGTAACTTTGGGGGTCTCCGACCATTATTTCTACCTGTTACATACATTTGCACAAACCCAATAGGCTCTTGTACCTTCGGTACAGGGCCTAAAAATGTGGAAACAATTATATCGAAATCGATACAAATTTGTTGCATCGCAGAACTCATTTTGGCTGGTGTTTTCAGGTATGAAGTATAAAATTGTATTCAAGGTTGATAACCCATCGGAATGTGTTACCATTGACGAGCAATTGCTTGGGTTTCATGGGAGATGCAAGTTTCGCCAATACATGCCTTCTAAGCCTGAAAGATATGGAATAGAATTTTGACTGTTGGTTTGTTCTGAAACGTATTACATTTGGAAAATACAACCATGTTTGGGTAAGCCAGTTGGCGGTTCAACGGAAAAAAATCAAGGCGAAAGTTTAGTTCTTGATTTGGTTCCAGTCAACATTTACATTTACAGAAATACAACACTCGTGTCATACGTCGGCAAGAAAGATAAATGGGTTGTTCTGCAAAGCGCAATGCATGCTTCCAATAATATACAATCAGACGGAAAAAAATTGCCTGCAATCATCCAGTACTATAACAAAACTAAAGGTTTGTTCTAATGTTTTTCTTTTAGATTGTTTTGATCGTCAATCAAGTATTTTTATTCATTAGGTGGTGTAGATGTAGTGGACCAAATGTTATCTTGTTATAGTTGTAAGAGAAAGACGAACTGATGGCCGACAGCTGTGCTTTCAAACATGATTGACAACTCGGCACTAAACGCGATGATAATTTGTAAAGATGTGTGCGTCGAACTTTCTTGCGAGAGCTCGGAATTTCACTTTCAAAACCATATATGACAAAAAGAAAGCATGTACTCTGAACCAAAACTGCAGCGTCGACTCATTCGGCAGTCAGCGGAGAATCTGTAAATGAATCAAAGGTGTTGCGCAGTGGTTCCTTAGCTCGGTCCACGTGTTCAACTCGGTCTTACGAATTTAATGAATTTCGAGAAAACTCACCATCAACTCAAAAACGATGCACAGCTAGATGTCACATTTGTTATAGCGAAGGTTCAAAATACAAAAACTATGCTTATCAAACATTTTGTTGCTTGAGAAACTCTTTATTTATGCTTGCCAATAAATTTTCTTAAATTGTAAAGGGTTGGCGTGGTCTGGTTTGTTGCAAGAGTAGTCAGGTAATGGAGCTGAATTGGAGAGTAATCAGAAGACAGCTCAAAACGGAATTTTATAATAAAATGATTTATAATACGTGAAAGATTTGAAAATTCTTTACAATATCCATAGAAACTTGGCGAAGATTATTTTTAAATCTTGTCTATCAAATTTGTCAGATCATCTACCATGGATTTGCGCAAATGAAATATTCAAATACAAGGAATTAAAGTAATACCGATTGTTTTTTTTTAGAGGTTTGCAACTTTGAGTAGGCAATACTGCTTTATTTGACAACCGATTTTACAGCTGATAGTCGCTTTTTGTTTAGTTTTGTTTGGCATTTCATTATAAATAAACTCACAACAGCAATGCATCGCAAACGCATAACTATGGATCGTTTTCGCAGCACGTTTATACTCTATGATAATGCACATCCCGTAAGTTGTCGAATTGTGCGCAACAAACAATCTGTAGCCGGTGTACAGCAAAGCATTAAAGAAAGAAGACCCAAGTCAATCGATACGTCGCCGTTCTCAGTAAATGTATGGAAGATTTAACGAAAGGATCTTGGCTTAAAAGCTTTTAAACGACTATCGTATGCGTCGCTTATGCAACCAATGGGCTAAAGCAAAAATTTAAATTGATCTTGATTTTTCATAGAAAATTTGTTCAGCAAAGCAGCTCATTTTTGGTTCAATGTGCTTGAAAAAGCAAAATAGACGCATTTACGGTGAAGATAATATCCACAAAGTATTGTCGAATAAGCATTACATCCACAGCAAATTACTGTTTGGTGCGTTAAGATTCAACCCCCACAGATAAAGAAGAGACAATTGAACACCTGGATCAACATTCGAATAGAAATTGAGTAGAAATACGGCCGCGAATGCTGGGTAAAGTTTGTGAATATTAGATTTCCAGATTGCGTCTTATGGCGCCCACATGGCGGGAATCAAATTTAAGCATTTTCTATCCAATAAAACAAAATTTGATTTGAATTCAATTATATTAAAATAAGAAGAAGAAACTTAGCATTAGAAACTGATTTAAATTCAATGCTGTGCAGAACGTGCATAGAGTTCGACTCGAAATGGAATTTTCAAATGTCGATGAATAACTTCTTTGTTGAAATATTAACAAAAATACTCAAAATGTGTGCGTAAGATGACCTAAATTATTTTTTTCTTTTTCATGATCTAAGGAACATGTTAAGCCAAATTAAATGGAATATGTACCCCCATATGCACACACACACACACACTCACATATACATACATGATTTGCATATATGCAGACAGAGTTCAACGCAAAATCTTTTGATAAATGCGTTTACAAATACAAAAAGCAAAAATTTGCTGCTGCATTGATACTTTCTACCTATTTTAGAGTGGCATGAACTGCCAAACTGTAGTGCGAAGGAACTTTATGGATAAATCACCAGAAGAAAAGAAAACGATGAGACGGAATATATAGAGGAACATGAATTAGAAAAAGGCAGAGGATAGACAATAATGCGCAAAAAATGTGCCAAGGGCAAATACGAGTACTACGAAACATTGCCAGGCGAAAGCTTTATTGGATTTTGCTTGTACGAAAATCTTTGTAAAGGCAAAAATAAATCAAATCATAAGAAGATGCCGACGATAAAGATAGATGAAGTAGCAGGCACAGGAGCAAGCGTGCGTATGTACACTTGTAGCGACTATGGCCATGGAGAGTATAAGTTCTATGACTGCGTTGATAAACGATTTAGAACTGACAAAAGTTGCACAAAATTATCTTCATTTCTAAATTTTTTAACACTTAAGATGAGCAAGTGACTGGCTGCACAGCTGAAAGCACCAAGAAGAAGCAGAATGAAATGCCGGAAAAATAAGAAAGGCAACCAGCAATCATTTCGTTCAAATGGCTGCTCGGGCTTGAAGAGGTGACACGCACTGCTGTGCTATTATACAACTAATATATATATAGAGTATATGTGGAATGTACAGAACAGCAGAAATTCAGCTCAACATTCCCACAGACACTGACAAATGTGCTTGCAGCATTGCATCGAAGGCGGTGCCAATGACTGTGGCGTTGGTGGTAGCAAAAGCCGCACGGAGAGCGTTTTAATGCAGATACGAAATAGCCGCTGTCTGCGTTTGAAATGTGCAGCGCACGCAGTAGCAGCTGCAGCAACAGAGTCATCTGTCTACGTTGTGCTTCTTCAGGCAACTATGTCACCATTGCCACCTACAGTTGCTCCAATACTACATTTTTTTTTAATAAATGAAGCCGCTTTGTGCTTTGTTGGGTTGAAATATTTGTAAATCGATTTTAGGACAAATGGTTGGGCAAATAACCAACTGCCAGAGTTGGTTTTTCAATGGTCGATGATAAGTGATGCAAGCGAATAATAAAATGCATTCCATTAAATAATTAACTTATATACAAATGATTTATTGCATAGAAATTCAAATCGATTAGTTTGGCATAGATGAAATAAAAAATAAATCTACTCAAATATTTTTATGTGCAATCCTTTATGAAGCTGAATGAGTGATACTTCGACTTATTGACAATTGATGGCAATTGGCTCACTTTGTGGTTTAAAAACTAAAGCATAAAAAAAGCAGAGATATGGGGAGTATTGCTCAAGATTTTTAGAATAATAAATTTTTCTAAATCTCCGCTTAGGACCACATGAATCTAATTGCATGACGCAAAATAATATTAAAATCATTTTATTCGAACTAATAAAGTCTTTGCCTTGGACATACACTGTACAGTGTACACCTGCTGAACCTCAAAATTTGTATGGAGGTATAGTTCTATCTGGATTTTTGTTTTATGTATTTCTAGAAGCAGAAGATACAACAAACTAATCGTTTTAAGATAAACCAAACGACAACAAATTGTTTTTACAAAAACGCAGAAAGGGCGACAGATTTACATAGGGGTTAGAGCTTGTAGTGGTCCAATATGGAACTTTGTAGTTCTTTAGCTTAAATTCGAATAAAATATTCTATATTGGTTCATAGAGTAGCACTGGAAGTGTTACAAATCTGAGAAGCGAAGAAATAAATAGCACCAACGACGAAATCTTAGAAGATCGAACAGAACATTCAAGGAATTTGGATGCTTATGACACAAATTTTTGGGCACTATTTCGAACAAAAAGGAATTTCAGTGCGTGAAGCACAAATAAGAAACAGCTGCAACTCTTTTTTTTTTTTTTTAATTCCTTAATACTTTAATTTTTATAACATAAAGTATTACTTCTAGTTGGAGCATAGGACGAAAACAAATGCCCTCCCACGACTTCTATCAGCTGCTAGGGCTCTTAGTTAACTCCACGTTGCCTTGGACCCGATTTCAGAATGGACAGTGCGAATCCATATTTGCATTGGACGACCTCTCTGACGGCTGCCTTTTTGGTTTCACTGGAAGGTCATCTTTGCAATGTTGTTGTCTTCTCTGCGCATCTGCTCAAGGTGTGACATATCCAGCTCCACTTGCGTCTTTTTCAATTTTGATAGGTTTGGTGCTAGTTACTTGCCATAAGTCAGCGTTTGAGATCGTTTCTGGCCAGAAGATACGGCAGATAATCCTCAGATATCCACGAAGACTTGAAGCCTTCCGCCAATCCTGTCTGCAACCATCTACATCTCTGAGCCATATAATAATGTGCGCCATACTTTGTCGAGTTTTCGAAAAGCAATCCGCGCTTTGCTTATACGCGCTGAGTCTATTGCTGCACCCCCATCCGTTGTAATATAACCGCCAACATAGAGGAATTTCTCAATATTTTCAATGGTGCTGTCGCTGAGTTCGACCGTCAGTGGCGCTGCTGATGATGTTTGCAGACGCATCAACTTTGTTTTAGATAAATTTATTTTCAAACCTATTGCACGAGCATTAGCTTCCAGACTACGAAGCTTCGCTGCAGCACCGCTATGCGTGTGCGTCATGAAGCAGATGTCATCAGCATAATCTAAGTCGAAAAGCTTCTGATTAAGTCTCCACTACAGGCCTTCTGACACTTCCACGTTTGTGCGTTTAAGGACCCCTTCGAGGACTACTATGAAAAGGAGTGGTGAGAGTAAACAACCTTGTTGGACATCTCTGTTTACAATAATATTGGTGCTATTATTGCCTTTAAACCGCACGATGAGAGCTGCGTCCTCGTAAAGAGCCTTTATAAAATGATTTTGTCAGGGATCCCACAGCTGCTCAGTGACCTCCATTAGGCGTCAAACGCCCGCTCAAAGTCCACAAAAAGTACTTATAACGGGGACCTCCACTAGACTGATTGTTCCACAATGATGCGTAGTGTATTAATGTGATCTACATAAGACCGATTTGGTGGGAACTCATTCTGTTCTCGCCGTAATTGGGTGTTTAAAGTTGGCGAGATGCTGGGTAAGATGCTGAAGGACAGAACTTTTTGGGAATAGTGACGATCACCCCCTCCATCCAGTCATCTAGAATTGTCGCAGATAACCATGCCGCACGAATAATGGGGTATAGGGCGCGTGAGGTGGTGTTTGCGCTGTACTTAAGCGGTTCGGCCGGTAAGCCATCTGGCCCAGCAGCTTTGTTGTTTTTTAGCCTGCTTAAGGCCAGAGATATTTCGTCCGCAGTAGGCGGATCAGTAGAAATACTTCTGCTGTATGAATTGCTGTAGTTTCTGACTCAGTGTCATAGATTTTAATGAACTCCTTTCAGCGTGTCTGTTGATCTTCGACTGAAGATAGACTGAACCCGTCACTAGCCGTGATAGTTGGAATATTTGACTTAATGTTTTCCAGTTTCTTTAACGCTTAGTAGACACAGCGTAAGTTGTTGCAGTTCGCTTTACTGGCTATGTTTTCCACATAAGCCCTCTTATCCAAACGGACTGATTTTTTAATACACCTTTGCACTTCCTTTAATGATCCACGAAGTTTGCTGTGGTTGTGCATTGCACATGCATTCAGCTGTGCTTGCAATAGCCTGCGCTCCTCAATCGGAGCCCAGGTGGTGTTACTTATCCACGGCTTCCGTCTGAAGTGCTGCAAGCCGACCGTTTTCTCCGCAGCTTGAGAGCACGCTGTTTGGATTTTCTTCCAAAAGGTCTCAAGCGCACAACTATGGTTGACTTCGTTTAAAATCCCTCAACTTATTGGCTTGGTTTTATATAGGTCGGTTGATCACTTTCCCAGGATAGCAAAATATTTGTAAAAAAAAAGCAAGAGCTCACACACCATATTCATTTTTATAATAATGTAAATAATGTTCTTTCATCTGATCCTCGGCATGTACGGGTTTTCAAAATGATTTAATTTTGGTTAAGAACTAATGGAACAGTTCTGTTCTGTCGATGAAGCGATTTATTCCACCACAACTAAACATTATATAACATTTTTTGTCTGTTTTCAACATTTTTTTTTGTTATTTTTGCTTCAATACCCCCTTTTAAAGTATTAACCAGATAACAAAAACTTAGATTTAGGCACACTAAAAGGAAACAGGACTTCAATCCCCAGAATGAATTGCAAAAGTAGAAGCAGAGTAGAAGCAAAAAGGTTCAGCAAAACAAATGCTGAATCAAATGGTTGGGCAGGATCAGTTTGGGCATTGGTCTATCTGGACCGATAAGAAGCTACGTAAACTGCACAGGATGTGGCCTAGCTTTATGCTTTAATAAATGAAACAATTGTTCTAGGAACTTTTATTTAAATTAAATGTTCACTCTGTCATAAACATGTGGGATATCACCTGAAATGTTTAGTATTGTCAGTTTCCTGCTTTGAGGGAACTTACATTAACTGTCACTGTTTTGGCCAAACCGACATTACTAAGTTGAATTATCTCTAACTCGTAGACAGATATCGAAGCTCGAATTTGTTTTACTATTTCGCTTTTTTTCGCCAAACTTCTATAATCGGTTCGCGCTGCTCGGTACTTAGTGTTCGATTTAACAAAATTAGAACCATGGCTGCTGTGCCACGCAAAAAAAAAAAACAACAATCAATAGATAATCCTGATCTTCCAGAAATTTTTCTGCAAAACGCAAATTATGCCATGCTTTCACCAAAAAATTCGGAGAAACAAATCACAGATAAATAGGATCAGCGTCTATAAAGCTATTAACCTTCTTTCTATCTCTTCTCTTCGTGGTGGTAGCCTGATCATGCTAGTGAAAAATCAAAAATTTACGGGCAAATTTCTAAAAACAAAGGAACTGCCAGGTGTTTGTGATATATCATGCAAACTGTACGAAACATTAAATTCCGTGAAGGGTATAATAGACGCGCCAAACCGCAAAAACGTGAGTGATGAAGAGTCAAGTCTATACATACCCTTCCCTCAATATGTAACATATCACGGCACACAGTTAGGGTGTGAGGTGCAAATCTTACCAAATGCTGTAACTTACAGCTAAACACTGTAAAAAGCTTCCGACATGTGCTAATTGCCTACTCTTACCCCCTAAATATTTACTCGTACTCAATGCGCAAACTGCAATGAAGAACACCCGCCTTCCTCGCATGTATGCAAAATAATATATTGAACAAAAAAAGAGGTACTTAAAATTATAACAAGAAAGCGGAAAGCGTGAGCTATAACAAGCAACTTTCTTTCCTTCCAAAAGTCGTACAACATTCAGTTACTCTTCCGTAACAGCATGGACAACCAACAGCATCATACAACTTTCATCAAACAAAATCTTTTGAATGACGAATCAGCCACTCATATTTCAGCTCACAGTTCCTTTGCACAGGTTGACATCATGGATTCCCCACAAATCGTTATATATATACAAATTAAATATTGTAACTGTATATCTATATATCTATATATGTTCCTTATAGGAATCCAAACCATCCAATCGATTGAGCTGAAATTCACAGACGAACTTCAGTTCAATCAGAAGAACGTACGAGTGAAGTTTGGTCAAAATCGGAGGGGGCTATGCCCCACAAAAAAATTCAACACATCTTTGCATCCATTTGAGAAACAGCGATGAAACTTGGTGTACAAGTTAATGGCATCGGATGAAGTAATCAAGTTAAGAAAATAAAATAAGTTTCATTGTTTAAAAGATAAAAAAAAAGTTGTTTGATTTTTCTGTTTTTTATATCTCGAAAAAGTAGAGAAGTGCTTGGAATTAGGTAGGAGGAGAATATGTTGTGTAATAAAAAAGTGGTAACTGGGCACAGCAAAGCGTGCCGGGTACAGCTGGTACATTATATATTTTAATTTACTTACGAACTCCGTAATTCAATAGAAATAGAGAACTTACCTGAAAAATAGAAGAAGAAAAAAATATTTAGTAAAAGATGTTCAACAGAATAAAAAATTCTAACTTATAATTATTGAATGAAATAACATGTTCGAACTGAAGAATTATCAATATTTGTTTTCTTTTTTTTTTATCCATAATTGTATTTTGTTACAATCTAATTTTGATAAATTATTGACTTATTGTCTTTAAAGCATCATCAATTTGATATAGTAAAACTATCCCGTATTGTCGATTACCAATATTCGTCATAACTTCACAGTCATATGTGGTAGAGGGATGAAATTTGGGCGATGCCCCACCCAAATTCAACATATCATTCAATACAGTTAAGGTACAAAAGATGAAATATGGTATACACTCAAACATGAATGCTATGTGGACGATATCCTGACCGGTGGACACGAGCTCGAAGAGGCACTCGGAGCACAGTTGCAACTAAATGCAGCACTCGACTCTGCTGGTTTTCCTTTGAAAAAGGTTGCAGCTAATCATAGCTCTCTCTTAAAACATCTCCCAAAAGATGTTTTACTCGATGCCGAATTCCATCAAATTGAAGACAAGAGTTCAACTTAAACTCTCGGCATCCAGTGCAACGCAGTGTCGGACTCGTTCTCATATCGTGTCAAAACCCCAACATCAAGCTCTTTTGCAACCAAATGCCAGATTCTGTCAGCAGTAGCATCCTGCCGGCTGGTTGGCACTAGTTCTTATTCTGGCTAAAACCCTCATCCAGCAATTATGGCTAGAAGGCACTGACTGGGATGAGTGCGTGAAACCGCTCTCACTTGTTAAATGGAACGGGTTTCTCACTCACATGAAATCCCTTGAAGATATTCGCATCCCGCGTTGGATGAATTTCTCTCCAAAACATACCACACAACTTCATGGATTTTGCGACACCTCGGAAAAGGCAAACTGCGCGGTTCTCTACATAAGAAGCGTAGACTTCACTAATAAGATTATAACAAATCTATTAGCCGCAAAAACTAAGGTCGCCCCACTTCAGACTATTAGTGTCCCGAGACTTGAGTTGTGTGCCGCAGTTTTACTCTCTAAACTTATGGCACATGTTTTGTCTCACGTGAAACCCTTTCCACACACAGTGTTCTTATGGTCCGATTCATCAATCGTGCTCTCCTGGCTGCAAAAACCATTTTATGCCTGGAAGACATTTGTAGCAAACTGAATCACCCAGATTAGGAACAATGTGGGCAACGGCAGATGGAGACATGTTCGCACGGTTGAAAATCCAGCTGATATTTGTACTCGCGGATGCACACCCCAAGAGCTAAAGGATCATTCCCTTTGGTGGTCTGGACCAAAATGGCTAGCTTCAACAATGAAAAAGTTGCCTAAAGATCAATTCTCGCCCGTCACAGTGCCCGAAGCTCGAACAATAGAAGTCCTACATGTTCTCTCCCTGAGGACGATCTTCCAACAGCACTTGGAGCAAATGCCGGTTCGGAGTACAAGTTCCGATGCAACGGAACAGCTAGACACTGCGATCCGGGATCTGAGCGGTCTTCGGGACAAGCTGAAGGTTGCACAGGTGCAAGGCCGGCGGAATGTCGACGCGTGTGATGCATCCCAGCGTGAGATGCGTCGAGACGTTTTTTGAGTTAAGACGTTTTTAGTTTTAGCGGTTGCGTGGGCACAACATGAAATGCATTGGAAAGGAAAACCACTTTTTTACGGTTTAGTCCTTTCCAATGCACTTTCTCTCTGATATAAAAACGGCCCCCATGTTAGGGCTCACTCTCTTTCTCACTAAAATAAATTCCGCAAGAAAGTTCGAATTGTTTCTTTCTATTAAAAACCGCGCAACCATGTTTCTATAAGGATTAAACAACAGCTTTAAGATAATTTATATGGAAGTGATTATATGGAAGTGATCACAATTTTTTTTAATGTGCCATTCGAAAGACCTCCGAAAGGATCCAAGAGGAGGATGGTGTTGTACCAGTCAGCAGATAGCCAAGATCTTCGCTAGCTATCTAGAACACAGATTTGAGCCATTAAGCTTGACTTCGAACCATATGCAGAGTTATATGCAGAGCACAGCTGATGCACCTTATCAAATGGCACTACCTTCGCAATCGGTCACGCTGCAAGAAGATGCACTGCAAATTAAGAATCTAACAGCTAAAAAGTCGCCGGTTGATGACTGTTTGGACAACCGCACTATTAAGCTGTTTCCACTAAAAGCCACGCTGTATATAGTGTTGATCTTAAATAACAGTTTACTTTCCAAAAATCTGGAAGTCTGCGCTAATAACGATGATCCCAAAGCCGGAAAAACTGATAACTGATGCTGATGCGTATAGGCCTAGCAGTCTTCTCCCTGCACTTGCCAAAATGTTTGAGAGGATCATTCTGGACAGGATCATGCAGATAGAGGATGTGTGACAGTCGATTCCAAAATGGCAATTCGGCTTTCAGAAACGTCATGGAACCGCGAAACTGCTCCATCGTGTGGTTAACTTCGCCCTGGAAGCCATGGAAAGACAAGAGTGTACTCCAGCGGTGTTCATAGGCATCCAGCAAGCCTTCGACAGGGTGTGGCACGCTGGCCTAAGTTAAAGAATTGACTAACACTGCAGCTCTTACAGATAGTTAGCAGCTTTCTGGATGGTCGATCGATCGTTTTGTGTTGTTTTAGACGGCATAAAATCGAAAAGAAGACCAATATACGCTGGTGTAGCGCAAGGCAGTGTCCTAGGTCGTACTCTTTACACAATATACACTGCAGACATGCCAACACCTGCAAGTGTAACTATAGTAGAGACTGACTACTTGTTCATAGCAACATACGCAGACGATACGCCCGTGCTAACGCGGAGTCCACTGATCGGAGCTGTGACAAGTGCGTTACTGTAGTACAATAACAGCTTTACTGAATGGGTTTCCAAGTGGAACATTCAACAACAGAAAAGGCACTTGTCCAGACATATCAATGCTAGGCACAACTCTAAAATAAAATCCTGCCCACTAATTCCTTGGTGTTGTCTTGGACAAAAAGCTAACATTTGCTAGACATACATCTATGGTTCAGCAAACGGTCCGAAGCAAAGCTGAAAAAATGTCGTGGCTCCTGTCTGCCAATAACAAGCTGTCGCTGTCTAATGAGGTAGCTAACTATAGAAGCCTCCGATTTGGAAATATGTCCTGCATAAATACGGAATTACTGCAAAAAGCCACATGGACAAAGCCCGCTGGTATTTGCGAACGACGAACATCGAAAAGCTCAAACAATGTTCCACCAAAATTGAGTAACTAATTCAAATTGTTGGCTTTAATATTCGTTGTAATCTTTTTTGTCTTGATATGGTTACGCCATGTAAGACGTCTGTTTAAATCAAACCCAATATATATAACATCGGACGTTTGCGGAATCATTACATTGTTAAAGCTAACTGGGGGAGCAAGTGTTATGATTAAGAGTAAACGTAAAATGTTTGCATTTCCGCTCGTTTACTCTTATGCGACAGTTTGCAAGCCATTCTTCCACTCGCCTTAAGTGGACGCGCCTAGGTTAGCAGATGCTTTAATGTGGCATTTATCACAACTTAGTATGGCTGTGTACAGACAAGTCAGCTGTGTATAAAACATACAGTAAAGGGTCTAATACACTTCCTTGAGGTACGCCAGCATAAATTTTACTTTCTTTTGAGATGGAATTATTATATTTAACAGCAAACATTCTATTTGATAAGTATGACTCGAGTATGCGATGCACATTAGGTGGTAGAAGCGTCTTTATTTTGTATATAAATTGATGTAACGGAATTATATTATGTTTTGGAAGGTCCAAGTTTATAAACGAGTATTTTCTTGAAAAGTTTTGAAAGGCAAGGTAGTAAACTAATTGGTCTATAGCAAGCTACCTGAGTTCAATACATACCCGGCTTAAGGATCATCTTTACAATGAATTTTTTCCAGTCTTTTGGAATATATTCTATTTTCAACAGTTCATCAAATATTACTCTGAAATATTAGAAGAAATTTCATCAATGCCTTCAGACTTTTTCGATTTAATTGTGTTATCAATTTCTGCAGTGAATATAATAATTGGTTCCGTAATTCTATTAAGTTCTTTGAGTTGATATCCATTTGAAGCAGGGTTTGATCAAAAAACGTTGCTTAAGTGCTGGAAAAAATTATTAGCTTTTTCATCTTCAGTGCGAGACCAATCGCCAGATTCGTTTCTTAATGGGAATTCTCCGTCAGTTGGTGTTCTTAACCCATTCACAGCCTTTCACATTTCACTTCTCTTATCAGCAGCTGAAAGATTTTGAACATAAATCCTTTGTTCGCAGTCCTCTTTGTGCTTTAAAGCTGATTTTAAAGCTCTTTTAGCCTATTTTAGCTTAAATTTTGATACTGGACATCTGTCTTCCCTTCTACATCGCCTCTTTTCTGTTACAAGCCTTTCAATATGTGAGTTTGTCAAATATTTATTTTTTTTAAGGTTTTACGTTTCGTGGTGGTGGTGGTGGAGAGCATTGCAGCAGTATTCATCATCGTCCTTAAAATATTTACCTGATCATCAATGTCAGTCTCACAATTACTAGAAGAGTTAATGTTGATATGGCTACTAATATATTTTTTGTATTTTAGTTAATTTGTGCGTAAAGATCTGCATCTATACGGTGCAGAAGTTTCAATTGCCGGGTCTTAGATAAAAAATATTAGGGGAGAATGATCATAGCTTGTCATGTATTCATGTAAGGCCATGTGTTTTTGACCTATCAGCAGGCCAGTACTTTGGCTGCTTCGGGCAGGAAGTATCCAAATTCATAATTAATTTATATAATTGCTTACCTCCCGGTGTTACAAGTTTTGTCAAGTCCCCAGTACCAGTGTTTTGTATTGTAAACACCAGCTGCTAAGTATCTATGTCCCAATGTACCAAAAAATTGTTTAAATTGGTTCTCAGTTATTAAGAAACGTGGGGGACAGTATGAGACAAATATCACAAGACTCTTTCCATGATATTGAACTTTGACTGTAGTCGCTTGTAAATAAATTTCCGAGTTATAAATCCATAGCGCTGTTCCAGCATTTGCTTAACCATCTGAGTGATTATTGAAATAGAATCGGAACCCCGGAATAGAAATACTATATCAACAATATTTTAGTTCATTTTTATGGCGCACTACATACTCATTTTTGAGCTAGAAACGCAGTGTTTTCTCATGGACAGGTATAACTTTTCCTGTCACGAATCTGCACATCACAGAAACAAACTTTTCCTTTTCCTGGCCCTGGAAATTAAACTCGAAATGCAGTTTTGACTGAAGTATGCAATAACTAAATGTTTTACTCGGCGTTGCTCAGCTTGCATATATGGTTTTTACGTAGAAACATCCGCAAGGACAAATCATACAATTCAATCAACAACTTGTAATGTTTTTTGTCGTTGTTGATTTTATTTTTAGATTATTAAATAAACAAATTATTAAAATAAAAGTTTTAAAAACAAAACAACGCACACTCCACAGGAATTAAACAGACTTCAGCTGACTAAAAGTGTTGTCATGTTAACCAGAAATCCCACAGTGAGCGCAGAAAAAAACAACACAATTCGAATATATACTAAAAATAATTTTACCATAAAACAAAATAACAAGATAAAGCCGAAACTTTGATGCTCTTCATATATCGCTTTCATAAAATTGATATTGTTTGCAGAGATTAGCAGTTTTTCTGAACAAGCTATACCAACTAAGCTTCTAAATCTTCTAATTCAAATATACTAAGTAGGATGGTGTTTTGGTAGCGTTTCTGCTTTACGCCTATTGTATAATGCTGCCAAAAAAGACTTCTTGCCAAGTTTCAGTTCTCAACCAAAACGTAAGACAGCTGGACTCCACATTGTCTTACGTGAATTTGTTTTAATATCAGAAATTATACAGTCTAGAAGTTCAACAAATCGATAGTACCTTGTTCATTCAGAAATGTGTGTAGTGTATTAAAAAATGTGAATAACAACAGACAAAAGTCAGAATTATGTTGTTATGTACGAGTGCGAGTGTGCATTGTACACGCCTACATATGCATATTATTCTTATTGTTCAGTTGCTGTTGGAAGTCGTGTTTTTGACGCTCAAAATGAAAGCAACAGCAGGCGGACATGTAAGGATACCAAAAAAAAATGAAAAGAGGAAAAAAAAAACATCTATATTTAACAAAAGCGTTGAATACATGAAATAAGACAAAAGGATTTTCCAGCAAAAAGCATTTTGCACAGCGACATAAATGCAGAGAACGACGGGAGATGAGGCGAAATAGCACGCAGGATGTCAAATTAAAGTCACTAAATATTTAAGCGCATTTTTTGGACTCATTTTCTTTTTGAATTTCTTTTTTCAACTCACTGATTTTTCACGATTTAATGCCTAATTAGCATTTAGCCTCAAATTACCATCAAATTTTTAAAAGTGGCCAACTTCGTCGACCGTTTATGGCACTTTAGCTTCGCTGTATTGTCGTTGTTGCTGTCAAATGCATTTAAGAGGTCACAGTTTAATTGAAATAAAATACCGTCAGAGCCCAAGAAAGCATGAAAGATCACAACTTGCCATGCTTAGTAATGCCAAATTCATAAATAAACACTGGAGCAGACCCATTTAGGCATGAGTTCAACAGTTCACACTCTACATCTTTCTTTTATGTACGAAGTTTATTAAAAGAACAGATGATTTTTCAAAACTTTGCTAATTTCGCAAAACACCAAACTAAAACATGGCACTACACTCTGCATTTCTGTGCAGAAAGGCACATAGTTTTTGCGACCCTTACATTATATTAGTACATTATTACAATTTATATAATACAAACCCGAAGTCGCAAGGTTTTTCTGTTAATTTGGTCAAACACAATTGAATTATCAGCTGCTCTTTGGAGTCGAATCCCAAGCTTAGACAGAATCAATGACACAAACACCAAACTTCGTATAATAGATCTTATAAACATTTTTCAAAACTCTAAACTAAATAACTTCAATACAAAGTATTCAAAACTAGTAGCATTGTGTCTATTCTCACACCATCATCTTTAAAAACAGAAGTTTTGGATTAAATCATCGCTAAAAGGCTGTGATATATTGTTTTCAACATCAAGTTGGCTTTTACAAAGTTAAATGTTTTGAATACAAAGTACGGAGAGATCTCTCCATACCTGGTCATTCCACCGAGTGCCCGGTTGCCTTAATCACAGTCCATGTCCCTGCGCCATATAATAGGACCGGGTGTATCAGCGTCTTATATATCATTATTTTCGTCCGTCGAGAGAGGGCTTTACTTCTCATTTGCTTGCTCAGCCCAAAATAGCACCTGCTTCTTCGCCTGATCTCCAGGCTGACGTTAATATTGCTGATCATTATGAAACCAAGATAGACGAAGTTTTTTACCACACTGTACTTGAAATTCTCCATCGTCAGTGACCTTCCAAGACGCGATGACTGTTTTTCAATTTCCGAGAACGTCTTGCTGACTCTCGCTCTTGCGTACCGATGATATCGATCACTTTCTTTTGGCAGAAGGAGCCTGACATATTCTGTATGTACGGGCACTGGCGTAGAATGTATTCCACCAGAAGGTTGAAAAAATCGCACGACACAGCATCGCCCTGCCAGAAACCTCTCTTGGTATCAAAGGGATCGGAGAGGTTTTTCCCCACCCTGCTAACGCTTTGTGTGTTAGATAGCGTGGTTATGCAAAGATGGACGATCTTACTCTTCTTCTTTCTTAAAGATAGGACAAAGAACACTGAGATTCCAGTCGTTGTGTATGCGTTCATCGCACCTTAACTTGCATAAAAGTTGGTGCAACTCTTAGCCGCCGGTCTTCAATAACTCAGCTGGCAGCCCATCAAAGCCTGTCGCTTTGTTATTTTTCAGCTTTTTAGTAACTGAATTGACCTCGTTATAGTACGGTGGCTCTATACTAGTGCCATCATTAACTGGTGGTTCCGGTGTCATTTCTGTATTGGCGGAATTACGCGCTTCGTCGCCTCCGAGTAGGTTGGAAAAACTACTCCTCCATAATCTGAGTAATTCCTGTTCATTTGTTACCAGATATCCACTTTCGTCTTTACAGAAAGTTACTCTTAACATCTGTCACATAACATCTCAACATTCTCAACCTCACGCCTTTCTTGCTCCTTTTTATTGCGTCTCCGTTTCTCTCAATATCGCTTTCTAACAGTTCGCTGCAGAGTTCGCTGATAGGAAGTGATCTTCTCTGCAGTAGCATTGCGACACTCCTCGTCGTTCCAAGAATTCTTTACAGGTTGTGTATAACAAATGACATACTTGGAAGCCCTATCCATGGAGATATGTTTCCACTGCTCACATATATCTTGAGAAGACAAGGAGGTATCCCGAAAAGAATGTGTTTGAAAAGGCTTTGGTGGTCTGTTCTGATTGCAGCTGGCAGACGTCTAACTTTCGTAACATGTTGGAACGTGCGCTAAGCCTAGTGCATACCATGTCCGCGACCACATAGTGATCCGAGTCGATATTGTGACCACGTAACGTTCGCTCTATGCGTGCCTTCCGATCTGCACCCAGCCATGTAGAATTGTGGATGTTTACCATGTTTCGGCACGCGACGAAATCGATTAACCTCTCTCCATTATTGAAGCTAGTGACGTGAAGGCTTAATTTTCCGACGATTGAGTTATAGATTTCTTCCTTCCCAATCTTTTTTTTTACAAAGAGACGAATAGTTCCTATCCTTTCTTGTACAGTGTGTCTTAAAAAACAGCCAGAATGGCAAAATAACCAAAAAAAAGCATAACAGCTAAAGTTTTTGCTCATTTGTAATCACCAAGTCTGCATGTTATTAATATAAATAATGATGGTGATTTGCAACAGAACTCGCCAGTTTTCTAACAAAATGGCTTGAAAAAAATTCGCATGAAACGTAAATTCTCGCGGAAAAAAAATATTTTAATTCAAATGAATAAGGACATTAGTGGAAAACTGCCTGCAGAAAATTATGGTGGCAGAGCATCTACAATTTCTGTTACAATGCGAAATAAAGAAAAAAATATATTTCAAGTTGTGTCGTAACTCCAAAGGGGAAAGAGTCAAGGGGGGAAAAATTATATAGATGATGTCTGTTGCAGCGACAAAGTCATTCAACTGTTGACAACGTTTCTTTTACGAGAAAAGGCTGCTCAAATAAATTCCAAATGTTATAAAAATAATAGAACTAGTGCAAGCCAAGGATGTGGCAATAGATTTACAAAACGCCGTAGTCTTCTTCTGTGCAGACAAAAATGCGATATATAGGGGAGAAAATGATTCACTTTTGAACTCCACCGACATTCTTTACTGAATACTACTCGACGAAAAATTCATAGATGACTTGAACTCTTTCAATAAAATGGTTTCACAAGTCGTTTGCGAAACAAGTAAAGCTATTTCAAGCAAGGCACAACATTGATTATTTGTTCAATTGCTAAAACACTTCAATTATAAACAAAAATGAAGTTGTTCATGCAACTATATGCACTATAACTCGTACCTGACAACAGTTTTAATAAAATTAACCTCTAAGAAGTAATGCATAAAACAGGCTTAATTATTTATTGATTCAATTAGGCAATGTAATATTAAATTTAAATTATGTACACACAATGAATGGAATGAATAAGCAAGAGCATCTTAGCACATAGAGTGGCGAACTAGAAAATCATGACAGCTATTCATGCAGTACTCCCAGGCAGATAGGTAGTCGTAGGTGGTTTTCCTTTTTTTAATTGGTGGAGAAGGGAAAGTGCTAGCAAGCAAAAGAACTTTTAAAGAGTGGAGAATGCGCGTGTGTGTGTATAGTACATTTTCAACCGTGTGCAAATAGTTTGCAAAGTGAAACGGAATTCAAGAGGGGAAAAGCATTGGCTTGTGAGTCTGAACCATAGAGAATTAGTGCTTGAGAGAGGAGAGAGGGAAAGGTTTATATTAGTATTATGTAAGTAAAGAGATAATTTGTTGTTCCGTTCTTTTCTTCCCTTTGTGCTGATGGACTGATACCATTCCACTCCTGCACTATAGCCAATCTCAACTCCTTTTCGCTCTCAGAGAGTATTTCCCAGAGGTCCTCGATAGGGTTGAGGTCTAGGGTTTTTGCTGGCCAGTTCAATTGCGGTATATTTCTCGACGCAAACAAGCTATAAATCGGCGCATTATCTTGCTGAAAGGTCGAACTATGCCCATAAAGCTCTTCAGAAAATTCTACTAATTCGTCATCCAATAAGTTCACATACGTTTCCGCATTCATTTGAGTAGAAATACAACGCATCGGGGACTTTCCTTCATAATAGAATGCAGCCCAAACCATGACCGATCGCTCACCATGAACACGACGGTGACATTTAAGGTGCGGTTGGCTCATTTGCCGCCAATACTTCTTGGAGCTACGTGCTGCTACTCTTCGTTCCAAAATTGTTATTTGTCAGCGAACACCAAACGTGCGCTTATGTGCCGAGCCAAAAGCTGTGGTAGGGGTGCCATGGATGTGTATTGAACGTCCGGATTGTCGTTTCTAATTTGAAAGATTATATTTCTGGTCGCTTTTAGACCCACATGATCCTCAAATTGTCCACTCCCCATCCACTGCAAGGCGTTTGATGTGCCGTTTACCTCAAGCGTCAATGGTTGCTTTTCGGCCGCTACGCTTGATGGAACCATATTTAAGGGGATCTTTTAGGAAATTGCTTATTGTATATCTGTGGTGATTAAGTGATTGAGGTATTTCTGCGATTTCGATCGCAGCAGTTTTTTTCCTTGTTCATGTTCCGAAAGGCTTGTTCCACGCGGAATTTCGGCCTAAATACTCTTAGCCGATGGCTTTTATTACATATCTGTGGTCCAAAATCATTTGACATTCACTCGAACAGCAATTATTAATTCGTAGTATTGCAACTGCATTCAGTGGCATAGCTTCAACTTTATTACTTGGAGGTTGGAGGTTGTGTTTAAACTGCCGATACCCATTCTAGAAAATTCTGTCGCAAATATCATAGCAAATAGTAGCTATGGTCGTTACTTAAATTCATCATTATTGATAGTTATTGATGAAGTTTCCATGTGCCCTTTGCAAGACATATTATTGCGGGATGTATGCGATGAAAATGATAAACATTTGATACTTCTGTGCGGTGATTTCGGGCAAATCTTACCAGTTATCCCACATGAATCACGCGTTGCTGTAATTGAAAATTTTGTGACAAGTTGGCATGAATTTTCTTATTTTCATAAAGTTAAGTTTACTCGTAATATGAGAGCCTTACCAAATGAAATAGAATTTGTAGAATTCTTGAAAAAATTGGTAATAATGAAGCCCCACAATTCCCTCAGTTTGTTGAAAATGTTTATGCCACGTTTTAATTTAACATACTCCGGAACTATTTTAACTGTTAACCTTCAAAGAACTCAAATGTGTATCGTTTAGCAGTTCTTGTAAGCTATGTTTCTAGATGCTCCGAAAGCTGAATCGAGTAAAAACTATCGCAGAAGATGTATATAATACTTTACTCGAATGGAAAATTTCGGAATGAGTTGTAGCCTCGAGCTTTAAAACTACTTTCTCAAGCTCTGCACTTAAACGATGCATGATCTTCTGGGTCGAAAACTGATAAATGATCTTTGCCGTCATCACATGTATGAAAATTTCCTAGAAACAATCTACGAGATGTACGTCAACAGTTGTGCAACGGAACTTTCAATCATAGAATCATAGAAAAACATGAAATGAGATCAACGCAGAAGAAGCCGTGTTAAATCGAATGTGAAAAAATTCAAAAGGTTTCACAGTAGTACGAGGGGTACTATTTATATTATAAAAATAAGAAACGTTTTCAAATGAAAACGGTTTTATTGTATTTCAAAATATTCTTCATGAAAATTTGTGCACTTTTGTCATTAAAAGCGTCTGATGACGAAGTGAAACTAAGCAAACCCATCAAGGCATCAGAAGTACATGTTAGCCAAATGGAAATCAATTCACAGAAAAGTTCCTGCCCAATAATAAAATGGTAGATCTTATGGAAAGAATAGCTGATTGTGTGATCGATCAAAGACAGCTTGAAAAATCCAAATGAAAATAACCTCTTAAGGAATAAAACTATTTTAAAAATGTTATTGGTCTTCATTGGAGGACAGCCTAAGAAAATAAGAGGTCAATTACAAAAAATATGCATCCGATGTGATGGACAATCTTAAAGCTGAATTCGCTGGCCTTGAGGTACTCATTAATAAAATCATCATAGAGCAGGAGGAAAAGCAGGCAAATCCACGGAAACAGCTCAATAAAATTTTATTCACGAAAATTTCATTCCCTGAAGAGAAATATTTCCAACTGCGACAAGTCAATAATGAGCTCGAGCCACGTCTAAAAGAGCAGGAAGAAGAACAGACAAGATTACTAAATGAGCTCAAGAAAATTACTTTTGGTCGCAGCAGGGAATAATTACTTTTGATGAAAAAGAATTTAGGCAACTGGAGCCCAGGCGATACACCAGGTATGACGCTCATCCCTCAATTGCGTAATCAACTCAACGCATACTGCGACTATTTATTAAAAAAAATAGTCAATAGTCCCCCGGGAAGTCTTCACTTTAGAGAAGTGAGTAAATCTGCAAATTAGAATATGTAATGCAGCATACCATCATACTAACTTGAGTATACTTACTTCTTATACTACCACCACTCGAAATGGGAAATTTCGCTTGCAATTGCCCCGAGGAAGACCACAACTGCTGCAGCAAATAAGAATTCCCACTCTTCTGAGCAGCTAAACCCGATTGACTGACTGCACTATGTGCAATCTGAACTTCCATATTTATATTTCAACTTATCGCAAGTCTTACGGCCATTTGCAGTTGAAGAAGTCTTGCATCCCAAAGTGTATCGAGTGCAACAATGAATTCGTGACACGCATTGACTTTGACACCCATTTGCTGTCAGCATAGAAGGATGAAACACTTGATTTGCGTCCACCACAGAGGCTTCGCAAGAAACCAGCTAAAAAGTATGACGGTGTTGACGTTTCGACCAAAGAGAGTGACGCTGATGCCGAAGGTGAAGATGCTGTTGCTGCCGGTGATGAAACTTCTGCTGAAGTAAATAAAGAGGGTGTCAAAGGTGAAGCTGATTTTGCTGCCGATTCGGCCAACGAACTACTGGCTGTCACATTTTCTGGCCCCCCACAAGTCATACTATCGTGCGCATATGGCAGTTTGTCCAAAGCAATGGAACAAACACTTGACTATGCTGCATATTTTTTAATGATTGTCGCCTGTCTTAACAGTTGTTTGTGCTGCGCTTGATAAGTGCAGCGTCTTTATTTATGAGAGCCGTCTGTTAAGTATAATAAATAATTTAGATTACGCTGAATCCTAAAAAGTATTCAAAAAGTATTCAATCTACATCTTGTAAAACTTTTAAAACCCGATAGTTGCTGCAGCAAAAAATGCTTCATATTCACTTGTCTGCGTATTGACCACAGCGTTTCAAGCCATACATATTACCTATGTACTGACTTTGAGTGTAACAGAAGCGCCTTCGTTCCGAATTCCCTACTCATACCTTACTACAGTCAGAGCTGCAGAGACGAATATGAAATTCATATTCGGCATTGGTCTTAAACGGAAATATGCTGACAGTTCTGAAGTTATATGTGCTGCATACCTCAAACCGGAAATACATGAATAAATATTTACTAGTAGTTCCTCCACGACTAAATATCAGAAAAGCTTTTATGTGTGCTGTCTTATGCGCGCCATTTTATAGCTATTTATTCTTTTAAGTATTTGTGTAGGTGTTTCCTTGATTTATCAGCAAATGCTACTGAAAAGAGCATTCAGAAGAGTCCTGTTTATATATACAAATAAATTCTTTAATCTTCTTCTTCTTCTTATACAAAAGCAATTAGGAACTAAAGCATAAGATAACACTAATCCAACAAAAGCAGCAGCAAGACTTAAAAGATGCTGCAGGAGTGTCGACGAGTGAAGACGCCAAAAGCAATTGAATAGGGGAGTAATTTGAGGTTGGCAATTGCAATTCGTTTTTGTTGTTTTGTTTCGCCGCACATTATTCACGTTCGCAAAGCATCATTGCGCGTAATGCATAATGTGAGTGCAACTGAGTGCTTTGATACCCTACTCTGGTTGGTTCTGGCTGCAGGCAACCATTGTGGCCTTATCGCGCGAAAGTCGATGCATTACAACTTATGTTTAAGGACTTACAAGAAATAAATCAGCTCCTCGAAAAGTCTACTAAAAAGCAAAAAGTGGTGACTATTAAATAATGTCTAGGATTATGGTAGAGCATAGCATTGACCACCGAAACTTGTCTGCAGCCTGGAGTCTCTGTATTTATATCTGGCTATGAAAAGCATAAGACGAACTAATCAAGCAACAATCAAACGAACAGCGGTGATACTAGCCAAGCAGCAGGTATTAGCTTTCCAGCACTAATCTCTCAGGGTGAATAAAATTCAAATGATTACCCACCAACAGGATTGAACTAATTATTTCTGCATTGCACCTTTCTCCCGCGATATGCTTGTGCGGAAACTACGGAGAGGATGTGAAATGTGGAAAACTACTTTCAACCATTTTACGCAGCAACAAACTCCGAGCGCAATAGATTTTGGCGTTTATAATGGACTGAAATCTGATGAACTAATTATCAGAGTGGAGTATGAATTAATATCCGACCAACTTCTTTTATTGGTAGGATGCCACAGTTTAAGACTTCAAAGTGTCAAATGCTACCGCCTCGAGAATTGAAAGAAATTAGCCAGATTTGAATATTGAGATTCTATAGGCTGAGAACATTGAAGATGACCACACCTTTTACCTCAACGAAGTACACTGTGCAGCCCTAAGTGCTGCTCCCTCGTACTTTAGTCAAGTAGCTACACCTTTTACGGGGCTTTCAGTGGCTATAGATACAGTATTGTTGATCAAGAGGAGGTTGAGGTGTCAATACGTTCTAACTAGTGACCCTATAGTACACACGGCATACGTAGGGTTTATAATAGGGTCAAAAAGCTGTTACCTGCCATTCCAACGAGTGCCCGGTCGTCCTCTATTTCGGCGTCCTCCCCATGTAAACCATGCGTCCTGTAGCTATTTCATCCATTGGAATGAGGTTACCAGTACAGTGCAGTGCCTGGAATTTTATGCGCTGGACTATGTCAACCCCATCGAATAGCTCCTACAGCTTACGGTTCATACGGGATCTAAAATCGTCGCAGAATCTAATAATCTTCGGAAAATCTTCCTCTCGAAGACCTCTGACTCAATCACAGTCCATGCCTCTAAGCCATACAATAGGGAGTATCAGCGTCTAATAGATTTTTATTTTCGTCTTTCGAGAGAGGGCTTTACTTCTTATTTGCTTGCTCAGCCCATAATAGCATCTGTTTGCAACCGTGATTCTTCGCCTGATCTCCAGGCTGACATTGTTGTTGCTGGTTATCTCGTATCCAAGATAGACGAAGTTTTCTACAACACTGATTTTGAAATTCTCCTTCGTCACTGGCCGTCCAAGACGCAATGACAAAGTATGAGAAGACACCAAGTACTTCGTCTTCTCCTCATTCACCGCTAGACCCGTGAGCGGAGACTGTTTTTCAACCTCTAAGAACTCCTCGATGGAAGTAAAGTTGACGCTAGACAGCCCACGAAAACTTGCCCTCCCTGTTACTTCCATTACAGCCGAAGAAATCCAGTCGCATATAAGTAGTCACCAGACCAGAAAGACCCCAGGCTAAGAAGGGCTAGATAACTTTTTGCTAAAGGGCATGCGAGGCAAAGCAGTGCTTTTCCTGGTTTTTATGTTTTAATATTTAATGCGGTGCTGTATGATCCATCAATCAGAAAGGAGTTCGTTGGCGGTGGATTCGAAAAGTGTCTGTTGACAAGAATGCTGGCATTTGTAACTGTAAACCTCTCAAGTTTGGGTTCCGAAAAACCCATTGAACTCCAGAGCAATTATATAGAGTGATCAATTTTATACTCGAAGGTTTTGAGGCCAAGCAGTACGTGGTGACGATGTACTTAGTTATAACGCAAGCCTTTCAATGACTCTTTCAAAGTCGCTTGGCACCCCAAGTGTACTTAGTACTGCGGAGCTATCTATGGGACAGAACCTTTTCTGTTGTCCTGAATGGAGTAGAGTCGAGTGTTAAAGTCAACCGAACTCAAGCAAATAATAAAATATTCATCCCTGATATGCTGACATTTACAAAAGTCGGAAATGCAGCGCCAGAAGTAGCTGTGATCGGCGAATCGTTCGCGCTTAAGTCAGTTTCAAGAAATCAGGAGATCAGAAAGCACAAAAATGAATTCTGTAACTCATTTATCTCCAGATTGCCTTCAATTGAGTCAACTGTCGAGTTTCGAGTTTCCATTTGTTTTTTTTATCGTACGAAATAAAATTCATGAAACCTCGCACCGGCAGCCAAGGCCGTTTGTATCTTTCATTTCTGACGTTTTATGAGCAACGGCTTTAGTGATTAAATTGCAGATGAAGCAGCGAACACACATTAAAGGATGTTTGCGTGCATCAGATGGCATACGAGGAGGTGGCTATCTGCAGGCAGCGCATGTACTCGTATGCGCGTAGATTAAATCTACTTTACCAATACACAGTTTAAAAGCGCAGAGCAACCAGCTTAATTTCGCAACAGATACTATACTGCGAAAAAAAAAAATGTAAATAAAATCGTGTCTATCACTGGGAAGACTCAAGCATCAAATTGCATTTTGAACTTACACCCCGCTACTGCCTGGCGCCATTCACACATATGTGTATCAAGCGCTAAACAAGCTGTGTAGAGCATATGCCAAGGCAACGCCTGCAAAACTATGCACTACATATATGCATATAGTATACCCTACTCGTCTGTACCTACCCATTAAAATGCAGACAACTGAAGCTGCGCTTTGTAATCATTTTATTTCATTCTCCTTTTCCTAGTTTTATATACATTTTTCATTTTTCTTCTTTCTTCTTTCATTTGTACACATTATATTTAGCTACAAATTAATGTCACTTATGCACTGTGCAGTGGATTTGCATGTGCTTGGGCGAAATTTACCTTTGAAAAGGATATTCTACACGTTCGTATTTACATGAATATACTATATAATTGCATGTAGTCAGTCATTAATTACAGCAGCTGTTGTGCTCACGGCAGACCGTGTCGTGTGGACGGACAATCGGTGAACTTAACTGTTTGCAAGCGCTCTATGTCCTTTGAGAATTAATTGCAGAAAGTACAAAAGCTTAGTTTGAAAATCTGACCCAGCACTCGGACAAAAAAAAAACACATTTTGAAAAAGATTTTCTCACAAGCTCCATCGAAACACCAATTATTTTTTGTGAAGCTGTACTTATTTAGCGTTAAAGTTCCGCATTGAGGGTCTGGTTGAAGGCAAATAGAGGTTTGGAAGTATGCTTAAAAATGGATCCCGAGTTAGATCATGCAGTAGAAATTAATCGCAGCAGCTTATGATTCCAAATGAATTAAATCTACTAAAGAATTCCTGAGTAACTTTTCTCTGTTTCTTATAGAATATAAACATTGTCTTTGGAGAGCTATTAAATACTTGAAGAACTTTTCTGCTAGCCACTAGTAATATTTTCTTTCCACATTTGTATCCCTCAAGGGGATTGTTTTATCGAAGGTCCACTTCTCTTCTTGTAAAAGGTGCTCAGGAGCTGTTTTATTTGTAGCACGCCTGTGGAGGTGATAAAACACCGGGACTTGCGAATAAGTTTTATTATGAAGTTGTCGATTCTATGGGTATTAGCTGCGTAGTAAAGTTTTTTACTTGGTACATATTTCCTATAGTTACTTTCTGTTGATCTGCATAGTGAAGTACACGATCTTAAAAATTTTCTTTCGAATAAACGCAATTTTTTCATGAAAGAGGAAAATATATTGAACCGAATATTGCATGCATATTGGTTAATATTGGTCTGATGAACGCTTGGTACATTAGAACTTAATCTTTGATGTTTATAAATTTCGAGTATTGTATTCTATTAATTTGAAAATTAAACCTTTTAACCACACACCATCGAAAGCTTTTTCAAGCTCAACTGGGCAAGCTTCTATAGCTTTTCGATTGTTCTGATGCCATTGGATTTCAGAAGTCAGTAGGTGGATTGCATGGGTAGTAGAGTGTCTGTACTTAAAGCCAAATTGACGTTCGTTGTGTAGGTCAAACTATACAGGCCAACAAATTTTTAACCCAGAGACTAGACCTATGGTACTCAAAAGATTTGGCAATTGAAAGTACCACACTTTCCCTTTCAAACCTTTTTGGAATTTTTTTTTTACCGAAATATTGCTATTTGAAATTTTCCAATTAAGCGTATTAACCCATCCACAAAAAAACATCGAAAAAATTCTGCCTGATTTATATCAATCTCCCACACCTACCTAACCCATGGAGCATCGAGTTTAATTGCTTATTATTATCTTTTTTTTTTTAAATAAACTTCAAACTAACAAGCTGTCATGACGACTCCAAGTCTTGCCTTAGCTGGCTGGCTGGACGCTGCTAGGCTTTGCCTTGAATGTCTTAACTGGACAGGCAATCCTAAGTCTTGCCTAAGTCATTCACCTAATCCCTAGAAACCGCCGGATTTAGGTGGGTTGGAGTTTGGTTGGTTAGCCCGCTAGTATTGTAGGATCCAATTTGAATTAAAAATAGGACTTATTTTAAAGGAAATAACCTACTTAAGTCCCTGTTCCCAATGTCAGGTGGGTTGGTCTGCTTGACCTGCCCACTGTCGGTGTGGGATTAAATTATATTAAGAAAAATAAGCGATTTAACTTGCTGTTTCCAGGGTCAGGTGAATTATGGTTTGGTAGGGGTTGTTATTTGAGCTTACAAAAAACTCTAACCTGATGCGGTGAATTGGACCTCGGATTCGGAATTAGCGACCCCAAAATCACAAGATCAACATGCTCTGGTATCAGGCATAATTTTTTCGTTTTTTTTTTTGTGGATGGGTTAATACGCTTAATTGTAAAATTTCAAAAAGCGATATTTCGGTCAAAAAAAATTTATATTTTAAATTTCCATATATTAAAAAATCCAAAAAGGTCTGAAAGGGGAAGGGTGTTACTTTCAATTGCCATTCAACGTTTTTTGATAATCATTTTTTTCCTTCCGTCACGTAACCTGAAAAAAAAAATGCAAAAAAACGCGTTTTTTTCACTTTTAAGTTAGGATATCTCGAAAACCTGACGTATAGGAGCTATTTATTATTTTTTTTATTTACTTTTAGGAATATTTATCGTATGGTAGCGAATGTGGGTCTTTGGTATACACTAAAGCCCATTGGGTATTTAAATACCTATTTGCAAAAAATTTTGCTTTATGAACAGGCAATTTAAGATATGGGTATCAAATTTTTTTTGTTGCATAGATAGGATACCTGTGGCTGTCTAGAATGATTGCGGATTTACGTTTCTCCCATTTTCCAATTTTTGGTAGAATATTTTCCGAGCATATTCCAGGACACAGTAATTGGCTATAAGTTCATTCGGTATATGTTTTAACGCTATGTTTGGTAGTTCTTCTAGGCCATAAGATACCTTGCTTTCAAGTTTTTTAAAAATTATTTTTAACTTTGTCCACAAAATAAAGAAATACACATTTCGTTGATGTATGTTTGAAGCTGTATTTTGTTTGTTAAAATTTGTTAATTGAGATGTTTCGTGCCAGGTTTTTATAGAAAAAAAAAAAACCTGTTAAAGCAATGTTTAATGTGGCTGTAAAATGAGTCATCGTGGACATTCTCCTTTGCAGAGTGAACTGACTCCAAATGAGCTTCTATAATATTTGTTATGTCCTCATTATTTCGTAGAATGTAGAAGTATTTTATTAACTAATAGTTGTGAATTGTTTTTTTTGGCACTTTAATTAGGTTTAAGTCTCAGGATATATTTTGTAGGTAAGAAGAGTCTTTTACCGTTTTGAATATCCTTGTTTGGTTTTAAGTAGTAAGTGATTTAATTTTGTTCTTTACTGCTTTTGAAAAGTTGTCTTTTATGAGAACTAATTTTATTATAACTCAAGTTAAGGTGCATTCTAACCTGTTATGTCTCTGAATGCAAGTTTGAATATTGCTTTTTTCTAGTTGTAGTCTTTTTATGACTGGATTTATTATATCTACGTCCGTCTTTCTAAATTTTGGTACAACTTGGTTTAATGATATTTTTATTGTTTGTGAGATTTTGTTTAAAAGTTTGTCTATTTCTGTATAACTTGTAGTTTGTTGTGTGACTATGCAAGCCTCTATTGATTGAAACTGTTGTACTTTTGTATGGAGAACAGCGTCATATCTAAGGTCATTCCTTATTAAAAAACTTGTTCATCCAACTCTGACTGCTCCTGACTGCTGACGTCTATAATTCAGCTTTGTTTCACTAAGCAATGCAATAACTGGTTTATGTTTCTCTAGAAATTTTTGTAGGTCATATCTTCGATTAATTTTTATAATTCAGTTCACGTTCATAGCAATAATTTGAAAATTTTTTATATTTTTATTTCCACTTATTGGAGAAGCCATTTATGATTCTAATAGATCCGTCGGACCGAACTTTGAGGTGGCTTTGCAGTTTAGCAATTTCTCTTGATAATGGTTAAATAGTAGTATTAATCGCTTCAAAAACTGAATTTCTATTATTAATAATATTTTCTTTTTTAAAGTTATTCAACAATCTTCCAATTCTCGACGAGCTTACCATTATGCCGCAACATCAGTTCGGAACTAGAGGAGCACCTGCAACATCTAAACAGTTGCATCGAATTATAAATGAAATTAAGTATTCATCCGCAATAAACTGGATAATTTCTTTGGAATAGTATCAAATACAACCAATTTGTTGTTTCGAAGTAAACTAAACCACAACAAAATGTTTTTCTTACAAAATTCTACGAAAGAGGACAGATTTGTATGGGGGCTACCCCTTTCAATGGTCTAAATTGGACATGTATGAAAAACTCAGAGAATAGCGTAAAATTTTTATAAATACTACCTCTTAAAGAGGGGCTGACATGTTCACCAAATCCTTCTTTTTTTTTTATTCACTGCTGGTTAACATGTGAAGTCAATCGGTCATTGTATCTGCTACAATGGAGATGGATCTGATCGATGACTGTTGGTATTTTCAAGTCACGGTGTAGGTTTTTGTTGCGCATATACCAAGGAGCATTTTTTATTTTTCTCAAGATCTTGTTTTGTAGCACATGTATCCGATTAATGTTTGTAGCGGAAGCAGTGCTCCAAAGCTGCAGGTCATACACCCAAGTAGGCATAATAACCGACTTATAAACGAGAAGTTTATTTTCAAGGCTGAGTTTACCGCTTGGTATTCAGTTCACCTTCTTAAGCTTATTGTAGCAAACAGCTGCTGTTTTGCGATTATGGTTGCACCAAGTGCTACGCCTTTCCAAGGAAAACCCCAAGTAGCCTACTTGGTCCACATGCTGTTAAGCATGACGAGTGAGCATGTCCTAATTTGAATGAACAGTGACTGGATTTATCTCTATTGACCTTTATATTCCAGCGGTTGGCCTAGCGTTCAAATTTCGCAAAATAATTTTGTGTGCCATTTGAAGCTACATTTGGTCAATTTGAGTTCGCAAGAACTGCCGTGTCATCCGCATTCGTAGCAAGCAGCATATTTTCATTATCTGTGTTTGGGATATCGGCAAAATACAAAGTGTAGAGCACAGGACCAAGCGCACTGCCTTGTGGTACACCAGCTCCAATGCGGCGGATACCGGAGAGCTCATCTTTAATCTTAAACTGTAAAGACACGGTTAAATTAGACTTCAAGAGAAGCAATTGCGACGCTGGTAAATTTCTTTTACTTTTAAAGAGGAGGCCTTCCAGCCAGATCCTATCAAAGGCTTGCTGTAGATCAAGAAAAACAGCGGAGCTATACTGTTTGTTCTTAAAAACCTTTAAAATATGTTGGTGCACTTGTTCCGGTGTACCATGGTGTACTGGCGATCAGGAATGACACTTTACACGCCCACTGCTGGTAATATGCTACTAAGTAATATTCTTTCAAATATTTTAAAGAAAGTCGGTAGGAAACTTATTGGTCTGTAAGAAGTAACAAGGTTTTCCGGCTTGCCGGGTTTCGGTATCATTGCAATCACAGTGCACTTCCACTGCGAGAGGAAGTGGTGAATGCGAACCATGGTATTAAAAATAAATACTAAGAACATTATTTCTTTTTCAGGCAGAGCCTTTGCCACTTTACCATCTATTCCGTCATATCCCGGGGCTTTGATTTTATTTGGAAGTTTAACCCGTTACCGAACTTCTTGCGGAGAAATAGGTTTAAAAGGGGTCAGTGTTGTTAAAAGCTCTGCTAAGAAACATCTCGAATCTCGTGCATCACTCGGGTCAGCGACATCAAAAGGTGTGAAGCTTCCTTCAAGCTCAGCAGCAAATGCTTTAGTCTTCTCCTTGTCTATAGGACTGTAAGGCTGCCGCTTAACACAGCGCGTTGCTTTCCATATGTTAAAATCAACTTTTTTGTTTGGATCTGCATTTCTGAGAAGCTCATCAAAAAATTCCCTGCGCACCTTAAACATCAACTTTTTCAACTCATTAGCCGCTCTACACTAGTCTTCGGTCCTGTTCATTCCGGTTACGCATGTAACGACGACGTAAGCTGCGCTTATGCCTAACTAAATCCATGACCTCAGCTTTTAAATTGGCCGGGTTGGATCAGCTAAGCTTCTTGATGGCTGATGCTGAGTGGCGAGATAAGCAGCTTCATAAAGGTTGCGGGTGAGCTGCTCGACAGCATCGTCAACGTTCTCAGAAGAAGAAAGTTCCATGTTGAGGTTGAGTAGTTGGTTCAGTCGCTCCTTAAATATTGGAACTTTAGCGCGAGCTGGCACCAATCTAGGCTTTGGAACATAGGAACACGTTGATAGTCTAGCATCAACTATTGGCGGCAAGTGATCTGAGTTTAAATCGTTTTACAGCAATGTCCAACGCATCAGGGAGACGGTTCATCAAATCCAATCTATCTAAAGAGGCAATATGGGATATTAAATACTCAAGCTTGAAGGCTCTAGATGGAGATATTGATACATATGGCATATATTGACTTTACTTTTTTTATTTAACAAAATATTAAATTGGCTTCCTGGACCTTGTTTTTAATGAATAAAGTCCTATTTAAACAATCGGGTCTTTCATGTACAGCAGCATGATGAAATATCTTTATTTCTTTCTATGAACACAGATGCTTCACAAGGAAATATTTTGGTTCTTGTGCTCTTCACCTCATATACATTAGATATGCCTGTCCCCAGTGATGTTGCTGTGGCAACATCACATAAGCCATTATTGCAAACATAACATTTATCAAATAAATAACAAACCTTTGGCTTCAACGTAACTCTGTCTCCTCTGCACTTCAATATTTCGTTTCTAGACCAAAATTTACCAACTTATCAAATAGGTACGGAACAACATCAACTTTAAGCTAATTTCTCTACGCCCACGTGATACATACTAAGTGAATTCCAGCCAAACGCAGACTCAAGTGTAGACAGCTAAGAGTGGTAGCTGCATTTAGTTTGCGAGTTTGCCTATGCGGAGTTAGGAAATTCATTTTAATTTAATCATGAGTGCTTTATGACTTGGCAAATTAAATATTTTCGTTGCTTCTAATGCGACACTAATAAAAAGTTATGTGTGACAAGGTCATATGACGACGACAAAGAAAAGACAACGGCTGCGTTAATTCAAAGAGGCTACAAAGTTGAGCGTATTCAGGTCGGAAATTATTCTAAGAACATGCGCCAACCTTTGGGTTGGGCTTTGACTTTAATTGCGAAATATAATTGATTAATACACGTTTACTCTGTATTTACTGCGGCTGAGAAACTTTTTCATTAAATATTACTTTTTCATCAGGCAGCGCTTAACTCTTCACTTAAGGACATTAGACATAATTACACTCCGCGTCAAAAAGTTTTTAATAAGCTGGTGCGAATATATGTCACAAGCAGAAGAAGAGGTGGGACAGACTACATAAAGTATTTTATTTGATTAGCATCGAATACTTATTTGGGCGAGTCATGTCCTTCCGTCTGTCTGAATTCCAAGAAGGTAAGAGGTTTCAAGGTAGTTTTACGACACATGCACTAATCGACAGAAACAGAAAGTATTATAACTGAACAATCAGCATAGGGATATAAACATACACAATATGCAAGAAGGCTCCACAAAACCACTTCTGCCATTATTCTCTGTCGAACTAAAAAACAAAGCCAACAGTAAAGACATATACTCTGTAAGACCTATCCTACCATGTAAACTTACTTTCGAGCGTCCCCAATCAAATCAAAACATTTTAAGTTTAAGTTTATTCCCAAGAAAATTAAGTTTAACTACACTGGAAGTTAATGACTAATTATACAAAGTTTAGCTATTACTAAAGCTTTCAACTGAAATATGAAATTATTTTTCTTAAAATTAGTTTGTGAAACATGAATATCACATTTTAAAGGAAAAGGGAAGATAAAGCAAATAACCTTAGAAAATTTTAAATAAAAGAAAACTAGATAAATTAAAATTTTTAAACTACTATAGAACCAAGCCTTATCGGACTAACCAGTACGCCATTAGGATATATATTAAATGAATTTAATAATTTTGGTAGCTGAAATTATTTTTGAAAAATAGAATTATTTCTTGAATTGTTCTAGCATTATCCAAAAAGAGATATAAGAGCTCGCTCAACCAAATTTTACTGCGCGGTCTGCTCACTCAAAAGATCGAAAAAATGAAACGCTATCGCTCACGGTCTTAACCGTCTTTTTCGTGTCCTCGCTCTCGGGTTTCGGGTTGAGCGAAACACAAGAATCGGTCTTTTGCTGACCGAAAACGAACAGACTCGTTCGGTAACTGACTCAAACGAGCAAAGTGTATACGAAAAAGGTCTTTTTTGTTGTTGTTGCGTTTGCCTTTTGTTGTTGCCTTAGATATTTCAGCACAGGCAAAGCATGGAAGAGAAAGGGAGAGAGGGATAGACATAATCTCATGCATACTTGCTGTTTACTTATCCACACACGCAATACACGTAACATGCGCAAAAGACTGTTTGCCGATTTTTTACAATGCAAAGGGTCTTGAGTGGACCCATGAGCAGAGACAGCAAGCCAAACCGCTCTTTAATTAAGCGAAGAGCAAGTCGAGCAAAAACATTATTTGAGTGTTTTTTCAAGACCACTTCGAATTGTGTTTGCGAGCAACAGGTTTTTTGCTGACAATATGGTAAAGAGGGACCACTTTTTGCGAGCTCTGCTAGACAGCTAAGATGGAGGTCCCATGGGATACTATTATTTAGTACTGGAAGTTTGAAATTTGGTAAAATTGTGAATTAGAAAAAAAAATAAATAGCCTTGGTTTTATTTCCGTTGAACTAAATTTTCCATTTATTAAAGTAACAAGCCAAGTCATTCAAGGCACTTTGAAGGTAAGTTTTAATGTCGTTGAAATCTATACACGAACAATAAATTTGCAGTGTCGTCAGCAAATATTGACATAACGCAAGGGTCAGAAAGAGGGATGTCGTAAGTACATATATATATTGTATAGTGTGGGCCCGAGTACGGAGCCCTGAGGCACTCCTGCACAAATTGATTGTGCATTAGAAGACTTAGAGCCATTTAAATGCACGTTGAAATATCTGTCGCTCAGATTTTAATAAAGTTAGTAGGAAAATCTAGTCGACTTAATTTGTGGATCAACCCACCATACCACACAGTATCAAACGCAGCTTGCACGTCCAAAGTGACCATACCAATTAATTTTTTTGGAATGAAGCTCGTATTTGACAAAGCCTTAAAGTGCGAAGATAGTTTTGCATTCCAATTAGAGTTGTTGTATGTGAATATTTTTGCTTTAATTTGACGGTTTAAATAGTTCAGACTGGCCTAGTTTAAAAAGATTGGATGCCTAGTTCTAACCAATGTCTTTGATAAATATTTCTTTGTTTAATAATGTTCTGTATGTAACTAGGCAATTTAGTGAGTCCTAGGTTGTCTCGCAAGCATTGTTTGTGTAGCATAGCTGGTATTGGAGATGTTGTAATTTGTACTGTTGATCTCTGGTCTGGTGCGGTTAATGTTTGCAGATTGTTTATTTTTGATTACACGTTGATTTTCCGAAGCTCTTTGTTTTAGTAGAGATAAGTAGGTGGCTCTAGCAGGGTAACAGGAGTCGGTAGATGGATGCTCACCTTTACAATTTGCGCATGGAAACTTTTCGCATGATGAGGTGTGATTGATTGTTTTATTTGGTGCTTTCGATTTATACTCCCAGCAATCTTTTGTGTGAATGCTGTTGTCGGAGCTGTTGCACTGTTGTTGACTTATTATTAAAATAAACTATGTGGAGTAGAACTTTGTAATCTGCTCTTATAGTTTCGTCCACAGTCTTAATTTCAGTACATTGTAAGTCAGATGAGACCAATAAAGACTTAAGTTCATCGTTGGGAATTTTGTCAAGGTCTGATAAAACAGCTTTGAAGGGTTTGGCGTCTTTTTTAACATACGAGAAAAATTCGCAGTTTTTATCCTTTAAAGCATGACATACTTTATTCAAAGTTTTCAAAGAATTCAAAAAGATTTTGATTTCAATTGATATATTTAGCAACTCGTGGACAAACGCAGAAGTCTTTTTTAGCACTGTTATAGGTGGCATTCTAGTGGTTGGCCCAATAATTGTTTCATCATCCAGAGCGTTGTCTGGTTGATTGTCGTTATCATCAGAATTTTTATTTTCAGATTTGTGATCGTCTGATCTAACTCCCGCTTACAAAAATGTGCGAAAAGCAAAACCCAAATATATTGAACTCTTAATATTGCTGTAACCGATAAAGTTGCGCAAGCCCCGTTATGAAGCCTCTTAGATCACACTAGTTGCCGCATAATACAAATGCAAGAAGATATATTTGAGCAGTTTGGAAATATATGAAGTGTGACTCTTCTTGCAAGTTATGGATGTGACGGAACAAACGGACAAAGCACTTATAAACAAAACTTTTTCGGCTGCGATCCGATGCTTTTTGACTAAACCCTTCTTGCAGCAACAATAATTCCTGCAAAATTAATGGATGATATTGGAAATATTTTGTGGATAAATCGTACTCTTCAGTCCATTTGATTTTGTACGCCAATCAAACTTAAATTTGTCAAAGAGAGCAAAGACCATATTCTTAAAGAGAAAAAACTTGGACGATCAAATAAAAGATTTGTCTTTATATGTCTGACAGTTGTTAATGGAAGAAATATTACAGTAAAATATGACCTATGGCATATGACACTTTTAGACGGAAAAGTTTTAAACATTTTGACTGAAACTAAATCTTGCCAATCATGTCCCATCTGTGTAGCAAATCTAAAAGATTTTATGGAATGTGGCAATATGGACTCACCAAAATTTAAGCCCAGGCCATGAGTCCACTCCATGCGTGGAATAAATTTTTTGTGTTTGTTCTTAAACTTGCTAGAAATGGCAACTTAGCGATGAAAATGAAAAAAAAAAAAAAATTATATGCCGAAACAGAAAAAACTAATTTAGGAGAAGATGTGAAAGACTATGGCCCTACATGTCGACAAGCATGAACAGAATGGGAGTGGAAACACCATCGACGGCAAAACAGCACGGAGAGCCTGCGAAAAACCTAAGCTACTGACTGAAATCTCAGGTCTTGCTGAGTCTCTCACATATTTTCACAACATTTTAATTGCGAATTCTTGCCAGATGCCAACTGATGTAAAACAATTTAAACAAGTAAGGAAATACAGTCGGGCGTATCCGACTGTAAGAGGCCCTGTACCAGTTCAGATCGCCTAACAAACATATTAAATGTTACCCGAGCTTATGACCAAACACATGACCACTTCGCGAATATGAATGAAAAGAAAAGAAGGGTCGTTCAAATTCAATTGCTTATAAAATCGTCATTTATTATCCGATTTTGATGAACTTTTTGGATTTTGGCTTAGAGAGACGTTATCTCTATATTGGTATACGAATGCAAAAAACATGAAGTCTCTATCTATTACCGTTTCCGAGATCCTATCGTTCATACAGACGGACGGACGGACGGACGGACAGACGGACATGGCTATATCAACTCCTCTATCACTCCTGACCATAATGGTGGTAACTTTGGGGAATCTGCGACCATTATTTCTACCTGTTACATACATTTGCACAAAACCAATAGGCTCTTGTACCTTCGGTACAGGGCCTAAAAATATTGCCAAAAAACCGTAACACTCTATATGTCGCTGTACTCATGGTTTCCATAAAGTTTTTGAGCTTAGTTTCCAAATAAAAGAAGTTCCTGTACTGCCTGTAGATACTCGCATGGTCACATGACGAAACAATATGACAGATGTTTTCCAAAAATCAATGGATTCCTCAGATCCTCTTGTATCGAGCATATATCTGTCGAAAAGATTGGGTCAAAATATAAGAACCCTATTGCCAGCAGCTGTAATTGGGCTTTTGGAATGACCAAGTTTTGAAAATATAGAATGACCAAGTTTTGAAAAAATTTGTTGTAATAGTAATAACAATAATATTTCCCCAGAAACTGATATTATTTCTGACAATTCTGACAGTGAAAATTCAAATTCTTAAACTACAAATTCCTTTTCAATTGAAATAGACTTAGAAGTCGATTATTGACAATTTTTTAAAATCTGAAAAACTTAAGAATAATTATTTTTAAACATGATTATTTTTTCCTTAATAGTATTAAGTTTACATGTAAAAATAATTAATTGAAAACATTTCATGAATAAATGCTAGCATAATGAATAACGGTTAAAAATTAATAGGAATGAACGTTTCTTATATGGGCGGTAAGAGTAGGCGGGGTCGGATTGGTCTGAAATTAAGATATATTTGCATGTACATTGATACTA
>JAWNNP010003931.1:0-90832 GCA_035044805.1 Leucophenga maculata | reverse complement strand
CATCAGAAGACAAGGATTCAAGGTTCATTTCACTCTCCAATTCTGCGTTGTCATTTGTAGAAAGGTGTGTAAACGCATTTTCTTTGCTTTCTGCGCAGTTTTTATTTTTGAACTCCAGTTAGAGTGCGCTTTATCTTATCCGCTGGGGATTGTACCAATTACCACGTACATTCATCGGATGACAACTCACCAGAGTTCCTCTATTTATATTCCATTTTTATACTCATAATTTTTATTTATTTTTTTTTTTTTATTACATGTAGATTATTTCAAAGTCAATGAATTCTTACATTTATAATTGCGACAAACAAATATAACTGTAATGCTAGATACACACGAGGCAACCGTTGCAGCAACGTGTTGCAGCCAAAAATATCAAAATTGTTATTATTGCTGGCTTCGGTTGCAGCAACACGAAAAGCAATGGGCAACACAGCTACGCACGAAGCAACGGTTGCTTCAACTTAGCTGTGTTGCTGCAACGGTTGCCTCGTGTGTATCTAGCATAAGGGAATACACACTATTTTTTCTAATTTTACTTTGCACTGTTGTTGCCGAAGCCAGACACAAAAAGTTTTTAAAACAATGCACTTTTTTTATTTGCAATTCAACAGCAGGTGAATAACAGCGATTTACAGCTATCACTTGATGGTTTTCAAATATATTTATCTTTAATTTATGTAGCCTTTAAATTCTTGTACTATTCATCCGCTCATACGTCCGTACTTGTCAAAGGAAAGATCACGAAAGAAAAAAAAGTTTTGCATTAGTTGGCATCACTGCCACGTTGTCCGCGTATACTCTTACTTAATGCCTGTTTCATACGCCGAAGTAGTAGGTTTACAGCTACTACCAATAGAAGTGATGACGAGTACTCCTCTTTGTGGGGTTCTCTGTTAGACCGTTTGTGGTGATAACATGGGGGAGAACATTATTGCACTCTCGATGTCGAGAAATGCGTATACTAGTGAGTATTTTATTTCTAATGCAACTAATAATTTTGCAATGAAAGAAACAAGGTAGAGAGGTTAATACTCTTCTTAAAATCGACGTCAGTGTTTTAAAATGACCTGATGATAACGTTATTGGTCTAAACCCCTTGTGATTATCGTGTTGGTATACAATGTATCTTCCATAGAGATTAAATTTTATTACATCGAAAGATGCTTACGTGGTAGGACATGGTTTTTTCGTCTATTAGAGTTTATTCCATGTAGCCCTGGTGGTTTATTGGCTGAAAGCTGTATTTGCTGTATCTGTGACGATAGATGATGAGAAATTTCTACCCATGTTCTACAATATTGAGTTCTTTAGCGTTTCGTAAGCGCTTCCTGTATTTAAAAAAAAAAAATGAGTGTTTCCTTACTTTAGTCTGTACAGGCTCTATTTGGATGCATAATGTATCCAATCATGACTGGCCCCTTAAACAACTTTTTTTTAGACGCGAAGCGTCTATGGAATTTGGATGTATTATATAGGTTGCATATGTTTATTGCTTATGTTTGGATTAGTGATTAGTTAATAGTCACTAGATGGTCTTCAATCATTGTTCGGTTCTGGCCGCATGTAGAAATCATGGCCCACGTTTTTGCTTCATATAGCGTCTTTTAGATTTTGACTTTAATCACTCGAGGGAGGAATCTACGTCCAATTTTCCTGCTGAGCCAAAAACTTTTGTTCCTAGGTAAACAAATACAATATTGAACTGGAATTTCTCGACAGTACGACAGCTGTCAAATTTATACCCATGTCCTTTGAAGGATAGGACTAGCTTATAAAAATAGAAATAATACTATGTGTCAGCCTACGAACTTTTCGGCCCACCTAATAAATATAAAAATGTTTTAATCTATTTTTTGTTTCTTCATATTTGTTTGTTTTAGCTATGCAGTTATTGCTTCAGGATGTGCTTCGTGTCCACAAATTCAGTGCGAGCGACCTAATTGCGGTAAAAGTTTTTGTTATCACTGCAAAGCTCTTTGGCATCCAGATCAGACTTGTGATGCTGCTCGAAACTCGCGTCAAAAAATATTACACACATCGAACATAAGTTTTAATCAAGAGCATACTCGGCGAGATGAAATAAAACCCTGTCCACGATGTCAAGTATTAATTGTAAAAATGAATGACGGTTCATGTAACCATATGGCCTGTTCTCTGTGTGGGGCTGAGTTCTGTTGGTTGTGTATGAAAGAAGTTAGCGATCTTCATTATTTAAGGTAAGTAACTTATTTCTGTATAAGATCCCTTAATATAAGGTACCCCTTAAATATTTTGGAATTTGACTAACTATCTGCAGATCCAATTTTCATTTGTTTTTGTTATTCGAAATTCGATTTTTGACCTGTAAAACAGATGGTTTTACTTACATTTTTAAATTGTACTTTTTCAGTTTGAAAGTTACAATTGATTGAGCATTTAAACAAAGCATTGAATTTAAATTTGTATCGCAAATAAATGTGTATTAATCTTAGCAGTATACTCCAGTAGCAAATTAAAAATGTTTTCTAAACACATTGAAGGTAACAGAAGTCAAAGTTATTCCTAAGCCTGGAAAATACAATTCTACTACAGCTTTATTTATATCGATTAGCCTTTTGGCAATTTTATCATAGATGTTTGAACAATTTTTTCTTGAAAGACTGCAACCCATACTTAATAATAGTTACATTGTACCTGATTGGATTTCGGAATCATTGTTCAACAATTGAAAAAAAAAATTTATGTAATAGTTAAACAAATGGCTATAGACCTTGACACGAGTATTAAGAAATTTTGTACTGTAATTTAGCTCGATCTGGAGAAGACATTTGACAAGCTATTACTTAAGGGACTGTTGTTAACTAAAATATACGCTACTTCAACTTGATTTTTACATACTGATAAAAGTTACATACACTTTTGTAAAAGTCAAAAACGCTTTTTTTATCATATTAGTCAGATAAATGCACGATTACCTAAAGGGAGTGTATTAAAACATCTTTATTGTGAAGTTTTCACTCAAGATATACCACAACCGGGCGAGACCTCTTCTATAATTTAAACTTTTTTATAGCTTCTGAATATCTTCAAATTATACTAGAAACTATAATAACCTAGTTTAAATAATGGGTTATAAAAATTAATGCAAACTAGACCATCAAATTAATTTTTACAATTAACCGTGTTTTCTTACCCATTCCCATAAATATAAACAATGTTGTAGCTTTTTTATTATACTATTTATATTACTTTTGTTAGTGCCAAATTTGAATTTGTTGTGACAATTGTTTAAAGTAATAGAGGGCGCTAGCGTTGCCAACCGCCGAGCACTCCTACTAGTTGGTTTTGCGCACTAGTTTTAAGTGGGGTCGAATTTTGTTGTTCTTAAGAGTGAGTTTAAATACTTACACCCCCGCGAACGCTACGTTTTATTAAAGGAACTTAGGTGTAATGCCTAATTTCGCTAATAACATGCTTTCTCCGATATTGTTTAGTTGGTTGAAGATTACATCAATATTATAACCAATTTTGTTAATATGGATTAGCATCTGGAGATTTACGTTTTCCTCGTTTAACTCTTTCTTGATATAGTTCTGTGTCGTTTCTAAAAAATTATGAATAAGTTTATGCTCTTTTGCAATATAATTTGTAACTGTTTGCTCTTTACTACTGATTCGAGTTAATTCAATGTTGATATGTTCTGCATCAGTAACATCCATGTTACCGGTTATGAACTTGACAATACTACCTAAGCCGTTTACCAGGCCTCTCCTCGGTCTAAAGAGTGGTATAAAACTACTAATCCTCGATTTTAGCTGGTTTAATTTTTCATCCAGTGTTTTAATTGGGACTGCTAGAGTTGTGTCACTGCTCGAACGTAGGGATAGGATACTCTTTCTAAACTGGTCCGCACAACTCTTGAAGTCGTCTAGGTCAATCACATGTAGTAGGTTCTTATAAGAGGAAATGATCCTCGAAGGTCCTAGGTCAATTTTCACCAAAGGTTGTCCGTGTCCAATGTTTTCCATCTTGATGGTTTGTGAGTCCAGGTGGTAAAGACTGAAATGATTAAGTCCGTTCAGTATCATTGAAAACTTTTGACCGTATTTTGCTTTTGTGGATTTTCTGTGCACGCGAAGAGGTAAAAGAAATACCCTTGCCCTCTTGCACCTTGTGTTTTGAGAACCGGGGAGTAGTATTATTTCTTCTATTTTCTTTTCTAAATACAGTGTCATTTGCCTCAAGCTGAGTTGGTAAATTTTTAGAAGCATTCTGCTTCTCGATTCTGTCCGAGGTCGTTTGTGTCAAGGTTCCTTTAATCTGAGGGTAAATGACCCTCCGAAAATCATTCAGCTTTTGTAAATATTCGTGTTCGTCACTAAATTTTACGGTTTGGTAGAAACTATTTGTTCTACCGCTGAACAGTTTGAAGGGTGTGTGTTTGGTGGTGGAATGGATAGAATTGTTTTACGTTATAAGAGTTTCAGCAAAGATCTCGTCATGGTCAATAGAAAGTTTAAGTTGTTTCTTTTTGTGCAGAATTACTCTATATGTTTCCGTTAAGGAAGAATGGAGTCTCTCAACTGGAGCATTACTCTAGGATTGCTGAAATGAAGTAAAGTGCACAACAATATTATATTGTTTGCAGAAGTCTTTAAAAATATTCGATGAAAATTCTGCTCCTTGGTCGCAAACGATCTGTTTGGGAATACCGTGAGCTAAAATGAACTGTGTAAGAGACTTAATGACGTTAAGTGAGTCTCTGGCTGGTATAGTATATCCCGCTGCGAATTTTGAAAATTTATCAATAATGGTCAGAACATATTTTCCGTTGATAAAATAAAGGTCGATATGTATAATATCGAGTGGTTTCGATGGTGTGGGTGGGATCTGAAAATCAAGATTCTGTGGATGTCAATTGTATTTCAATAATAAACACGTATCACAATTTCCTATTGTTTGTGTGATTTTATGACGCATGTTTGAAAAATAGATTTGTCTCTTTAAATGTAAAAAGGTTTCATCTATTCCTCTATGGTTATTGTTAATATGGTACTGTCTTATTGCAGGCTTTTGTTCATCCGAGTTTTTTAGATCTGGAAGCAGTGACATGCAACGATACACTTTATACAAAGAGCTTTGCGAAAATTGTTCCATTTGTTCCTAAACGGTGCTTCAGTGGACTTCCCGCGGGTAGTGCCAAGTTCTAAAATAATTTGGTTGTTGAATTCATTGATTAGTTTTTCCGATATACCTATACAATTGCTAATATTTTCGTCCGCAGAATGGACTGTGTCGCTGTAGGTACCTTGCTGTGACAGATTTTCATTAATTTTTACATCAATTGGCACTCTACTAGTGCATCGGCATTAGTATTTTGGATACCCTTCGTGTAATGAATCGTATAATCCAATTCAGCAAGTTTCAACCTCCAACGGACCAATTTAGAGCTTGGTTCTTTAATACTCATGAGCCAGGTTAATGGTTGGTGATCTGTTACGATTGTGAATTTGTTACCGAAAAGGTAAGGTCTGAAAAGTTTTGTGGCCCAAATTATTGCCAACATCTCCTTCTCGATAGTAGATTAGTTCACTTCCGTGTCTGAGAGTGTTCTACTCGCGAAACACACGGGTCTATCGCTACCAATAGGCCCTTGCGAAAGGACTCCCCCAATACATAGTTGCTTGCGTCAGTCGTAAGTATGAAAGGTTTCCCGAAATCTGGGTGTTGCAATATTGGATCGTTGCAAAGTAAAGACTTGCAGAATTCGAATGTTGCAACGTATTCGTCATCTATTTGGACCTTTTGTATGCCTTTTAGTCTTTTCGTGAGGTTTTTGGTTATTCTTGCAAAATCTTTAATAAACTTTCTATAATAACCAAGTAAACCCAAGAAGGGTTTAATTTGTCTTTGCGTTCTAGGCATTGGAAATTTCTTAACCGCTTCAATTTTGTTGGGATTCGGTTAAAGTCTACGGAATACCGAGCGTAGATCTTCCATGTGTTTCTGAAGTGAGGGTGAAAACACGATTATGTCGTCTAAGTACACTAGACAAACTGTGCCGATTAGGTTCCCCAGGACGTTGTCCATAACGCGTTGGAACGTGGCTGGTGCATTCTTTAGGCCGAAAGGCATCCATGACGAGTCTCCATTTGGGTTCTCCGTTATTACCTGACTTCTTTGGAACAATCCAAACAGGGACGCTCCAAGGTGAATGGCTAGGTCTGATAATATGCTGTTCCAGCACACTAGCAATTTGACGCTTTACTTCTTCCTTATGTTTGTAGGGATAACGATATGTTTTCGTGTATATCGGAATATCGTCTACAGTAGGAATAGCATGCCTAACACTGTTTGAGAAGGTCAAAGCATCCCCTTCTTGATAGAATGAGTCCTTAAACGTTTTTCTTAATCCCAGAAGACTATTCTCTTCCTCAGAGTTTAGGTGCTCGGTTTCGATGCTCCATTGCTTGACTTCACCAGTATCCGACAGATGATAATCGGATGTGGTACAGTCAAGTTCAATAAACTCGTCGTTGTTGTAAGGGTTAACGGTTACTGGACTTTCAATGCAGAAGAATTGTACGTCTTCGGTGTCGTTTACTACTTCCATGAAGCTAGTAGCATTAGCGGCTGTGTAAAGGCCGCCAGAAATAGACACTCCAGAGTGAATTTGCGTGTTATTACAGTAAAACTGTCCCTCACATAATTGGACAGGTACTTGGAACACGCCTTTCGAAAGTCCAGGAATCGAGTGTACGTCCGTTGACACGTTATGTTCGAAACGGATGTTGATGGTTGTACTTGGTGTTGTTAAAACGGAATTGCTAATATTTGCCTCAAGTTTCTTTAAGATATCCATACCAATCAACCCGCCGAAAAAAAACGTGAAACTTAAAAAGAAGAAACGTTAAGCTTCCACTTGTTTCGAATACCTTGAATGAACATACTGTAATTTACTTTTTTCTCGATTTTATGCTCGTACAGAGCTGTTTTTATAGTCGCTGGCTTGTTCAAAGCCATCTGGTGTTCTTAGGCACAAAGGTAGGGTTAATGAATGAGTTTGTAGATCCGGTGTCTAAAAGAAATCGTAATGGCCGCCCGAATGGGGAGCTCACGTAAATAAACGGTAAGGTAGAACCAAACCGTTGTTTGCTTACATATCCGGTTGATCCGGTTGGTTCTCCGAGGCTGATATTTGAAAATTTGAGGCCTCCTCGATATTACAGAGTTCGGTAAGCTCTTCGACTTGGTCATTATCTACGTCGATATTACTGAGCTGTCGACCAGGTTGGAAACTTTGTTTCGTCTTTCCCGAATTACTTGATTTAAAACGGGCCTGCCCAATCCTATTATCTACTGGCTCCGGCTTTGACGGCATTATGGCCAGTATAGAAGTGTTTGGTCGTGATGTCTGTTGCTCCCGTGAATAAGGAGTGTTGCGATTACGTTCCTGATAATTCCTATTATTGTTATGCGGTTGGGAGGAAAAGGGACCTAGTCCGCCTTGATTGCGGATAGCTTGTTTACTAGCTTTTTTTTGCATGAATATGTCCCTCTCGTTAGAACTGACCCTTAATGCCCTGCAAGAAGGTGTCAAGGCACCCTTCTGCGTAAAGGTTTTTCTTCGCTCTTATTACAGCGGCCTCAGCGCCACTCCTATCTGCTGCGTTAAAGAGTTTAAGTTTGGTTTTAATTATTTCCTCATATAGGGCGCTGATGGATAGGTTCTTATGAGCCAAGCCATACAAGTCACCTAGCAAAGTAGATTCATTGTTCCTATCGGAAAAACGTCTCAACAAGTGTTCTTTAATCTCGTCCCACTTTAAGCCTATGCCAGATTCGTAGAGGGCCTCATATCTTGATTCGTATATGTCGGAAGTACACCTGCCCAAACGGAGTGCAATCAAGCCCTCTGATGAGAAAAATGACTTCTTTCACGTTTGAAATGAATTCGTTAAGGAACATAGGGTTTCCATCAAAAGTAGGTAAGCACTTAATTGGGTTGGGTATGCGGAGAGATTCGTACACCGAGATGGGGTTGGTTAGGTCTGGATGTAACGGGTTATTAACAGTGTTACCCGTATTAGCGTTATTGGAACTACCTGGAAGTGACATACTGGATTTTGTAAGAGAAACCTGTTCTTCCAGAATACCTTTCCCCACACCACTCCTGGGACTAAATGGGTTAAGGTTATTAATTTTTGCTTTGCCCCTAGTGAGCATATAATAGTTTATGTGTTATATAGTTATAATGTAATATATGATGTAATGTATAATTGGGTTATTAAATGTAATTTACAATCGAGTTTTGTTTCTTAAAATTTACATATTTATGTTTTATATGTTTTCAATTTGCTTGGTTTAATATGTTTTACACAACTTCGTTAGTTAAAATATGTGTAGACCTCTCTGACTCTCTGGCTGTGTAGTTTGCGCTGTTGTTCTCTTTTTAATGGCAACCTTGAATAAATTTGCGAAACCAGTATTAATTTTTTTTTTTTAACGTAGTGCAATGGTTGGGGTTTGGGTTTCTCCCTTTCCTATTAGTAAAAATTACTTATTACACGGTCTGATTGTAGTGGGAATCCGGCCCTGTGCAAACAGTCGGCAGCGGCACTTGGCGATCGAGGCCACACAGATGTATATCCACTACGAATCGCCGCGTCGGTATATTTTACAATTGTTTATTCACTTAAATGCAACTATTTAATAATACTGCGAATACCCTGCTCAGGGAATAAAATGCTTTATAGGTAACAATTCTTCCCCTTTTTAAATTTTTAATCAGCCGACAGTTTATTTTTGAACGTGTCCGAAGCTGAATAACCGATTCTGCTCGATGCAAAGCACTCCAATAATTTTTAAAGGAACAGATATTCAATGCGAGCAAACTGTGTTCGATATTCGGCTAATGTTGGGTTCATTGTATTTCAGTTGCACTGTTTTTTTTTTTTTTTTTTTAACCATTCTACTACACACGTTTATTCTTTAATTTTTTATTACTTTCCACTGGGTTCGCACTTCACTTCGTTGTCTTACAAATACATTTCGTTCAATTTATTACGTTTCGTACAAAAGCTTACTTGAATATTATTAAAATTAATACGCCAGACTGCCAGTTCATAGTGGTGGAAGCGGTGTCCAAAGGTTCACGTAAGGCTGTGCCAGTTAACTTCCTGATTGGAGTTTTCTTCCTGTTGAAATCAGTAGTACATAAGTGTATTCGTTTTTATTTGTACATAAGCGATTATCGCACTTAGAATTATGCTTACGTTAGCTTAAGTTTTATGCGCTGCTACTGTTGACGTTTATGCTGCCGCTAATACATTGTTGTTGTTGTTTATTTATTCGTTGTTGATGCATTGTTGCGGCTCTCTGGCATTTTTCGTTCTTGTATTCCGCAATTTGTTGATGCAGCAGATTCTATGAACGCGGTTGAACTTCAATTAAGTGAAGCTTCCGTTCCACAAAGTTCATAGAATCTGTAGCGTAGATGCGTGGGGGTTTCGTCTGGGGTTTCGTCGGGAACGTGTTGTTAGTTAATACGGTAACTAGCGCGCTACAATTATTTATTATTTAATTACAAAACGCGTGTTTTATTTATTTCTTTGATTTTTGTGCGAGTGCTTTAAAGGTACTGACGACCCTCCCACCTGTCTGCGCCAGCATCTACTACAGTTTGTATTTTATATTGGGTGTTTCAAGTGCTAAGGAGCGGCACAGCGAACATTTTTTGGTCCTTCGAACCCGAATAACGCAGACAGAGCGTTTTAAATAAAAATAAATATATGTACTAATTTTTGTTTAGTACATAATTCAGGTGCGTATATCATTTATTTTTGCTTTCCCCCTGCGTGCGTTTGCATTTCGTTTGGTTTCCCAGTTCCGTAAATCTTCGGTTGGCATTTGAGTGTTTTGTTTTTGTTGTGCCAAAAATTCTTTGCCGTTCAAAAAGTGGTTACAAACACACACTTTTGAGTGTTTTTTTGTGTACATTACTTCTAGATTACTGTTTGCAATTCGATTGCACTTGCGATCGGTTTTCACCGGTTGAGACTAAATCAATCAACCGGTAGAGGATAGTCCGATCACAACAAAATAGAAAAGTGAAGAAGAAGCAACTGCATTGGCGCATGCTGCAATTGTTTTTAAATTAAAATTAATATTTTATTTTTAACAAATAAAATTTATTTGCAAGCACAGTTGTGCTTTGTGACGAGGTCCTCCGGCCCTCGCACAACGCAATGGCCAAGACCACATCGGCCACAGACAGTTACGGTTATACATACACAAAAGCAACAATACGCTACACAAGAATACAAAACACCTTACAAGACGAACATACCGAACACAATATTAACGATACGCTACACTTGGACATAATATAAAACAAACGCACGAAAGAAACCAACAACACTGAGGTAACGCAAACGAGAAGGCGCACAGAAACGTCCAAAAGTCCCACAAGCAACGGCACCCGCATCAACAATCATACACAGTAACGGTACGCACATTGGACGACTTTACAAGTTGGACGGCAACAACAATAAGGTGTTCAGCGCATTGGACCGGTGCAGTTGGAAGAAGCCAATAGACAACGGGCGTTTGCTGATTGCCGTTAATCGGTTAAATGGAAGGAGCCAATAGACAACGGGCATTTGACCGATCAACGCGAGAACAGCGAAAATATTCTGGGAGTCCAACTCGGATAGCGAAGCTGAACGGACGTGTTCGCGGACAACAGCAGGTGGGACAAGACAAAACCAGAGACAGCGACTGCAGACATAGCAACGACAGCAGCGGTGAATACAACGGCGGTGACAGCATACGAAACAACAGCAACGCCAGTAGTAGCATCAGCGGAGGCAGCGGGGCAACGGCAGAAATTAATTTAGTTATTAAATTTACCTAATAAAAGCTGCGCTCAGATCCGAGTTAGGCCATAAGCATCTGTTTGTACAAATAGAAATAATAAATTTGAATTAAAAAACAAAACTAAGTCGTGGCCATTCCTGGAAATTTCCAACTGCCAGTGGTTACTGAAATTATAAAATTTCTGTAACGAACGCCTGGGCATCCGGCGAGCATACCTCGGCCGGTGCCTCGTTACAGTGGCGCCCGAGCAGGGACCCTGGCATCCAGGACATCCATACACAAGGGTGTAGAAGGCTTAAAAAACCAATAGACACGACTTAGATAAATTTAAATTCAAAAAAATAAATATATACTGTGTTAGCTAACAGTGTATCGGCTAGTAAAACAACAGATGATCAACAGCGAACAGAGTATCAGCGGCGGACAAACAAGCGGACAGTCAGATGTGCAGCGGCGGACAAACAAGCAACAGCGGGCAGTCAGACGAGCAGCGGGGGACAAACTAGCAACAAACTAGCAACTACCAACGACGAACACAAGAACAACGGCGAAAAGTCGAGCAACAGCGGATCAAGAAGTGTCTCAGCCAAGCGCGACAACAGCGAAGCAATGCGGTGTAAGAGCAAACTCATAAGAACGAGCCACAGGAATCCTCATGCGTGCACACATATACAGAAGCAGAGCAACAAACCAGTACCTTCCAAGACGCGGCGTTCATTCAAGAAATCCACCCCGACCCAGAGACAAGTACTTCGAGGATGTCGACCACGCAACCCGGGACAGTCCTATTCACACTATCGTCGAACAAGGAGTCCGGCAGGGGGCTGTCATCTCATCACTCGAAGTAAATCTACAGGAAGGGCGCTAAGCTTTAACGAGTCAGAAATCTGCTAGAGAGTAGGCATACCACTTCCGGGACAGTCCCACTCACATCATGGTCGAGCAAGGAGTCCGGCAGGAAGAATGCACTCAACCTCTCTGGTAAATTCCTCCACACGAAGCGAAGCTCGGTGATCTAAAACAGACAAAGCGACAAGGAACTGGCACCACGCTTCTAAATGAAACCCGATCTAAGGTTCAACGCAGACTTTACGACGACGCAACGGCACTTTGGTAGTGGCGAAACGTCGGCAGCAGCGACAACATAGCGGCACAGAACACATTTTTCGTCAGGCAACCTCAGCGTGTTTTCGCAAGACTTCAGCGATAGGACAACAAGAGCAGCGACAAAGTACCACCAGCGACCGGAGCAACTGCAACGAAAGAAAAGCAAAACATATTTTTTTTTCGTGCAACCCCAGCGATATGACCACAGCAACAGCGACAAAGTATTACTAGAGACCGGACCAGGACACACGAGACAACAGCGAAGCAGAGCAGAACGACAAAGACAACCGAACGCAACAGAACAAGCGACAGGAATCCGAGACAAACCAAACTAGAGAACTACGTTAGCTAACAATTCAAAGCAGAGAAACACATGCAGTTACAAGGAAGCCACCCAACCCAGAGCAAACTACTTCAGAGATGTGACCCACGCAACCCGGGATAGTCCTAATCACTACATCGTCGATAAAGGAGTCCGGCAGGGAGCTGGCATTCACATCGCCTGAAGTAACTCGACCGGAAGGGCAAGAAGTTTTTACGCAGTTTTTCCGAGGAACCAGAAATTTACCACGGTGGTACCACACGACTTCCGGGACCGTCCTACTCACCAGCGTCGAGCAAGGAGTCCGGCAGGAAGAGTGCAATAGACATCTTTGGGATATTTCTAACATCTAATGGAAATCATGATTGTAAGCAGACAAAGTCTCTATAGAACGGAGAACCACCCCTTTTCACGCAAATCAGGGGGGAGTGTGACGAGGTCCTCCGGCCCTCGCACAACGCAATGGCCAAGACCACATCGGCCACAGACAGTTACGGTTATACATACACAAAAGCAACGATACGCTACACAAGAATACAAAACACCTTACAAGACGAACATACCGAACACAATATTAACGATACGCTACACTTGGACATAATATAAAACAAACGCACGAAAGAAGCCAACAACACTGAGGTAACGCAAACGAGAAGGCGCACAGAAACGTCCAAAAGTCCCACAAGCAACGGCACCCGCAACAACAATCATACACAGTAACGGTACGCACATTGGACGACTTTACAAGTTGGACGGCAACAACAATAAGGTGTTCAGCGCATTGGACCGGTGCAGTTGGAATAAGCCAATAGACAACGGGCGTTTGCTGATTGCCGTTAATCGGTTAAATGGAAGGAGCCAATAGACAACGGGCATTTGACCGATCGACGCGAGGACAGCGAAAATATTCTGGGAGTCCAACTCGGATAGCGAAGCTGAACGGACGTGTTCGCGGACAACAGCAGCTGGGACAAGAAAAAACCAGAGACAGCGACAGCAGACATAGCAACGACAGCAGTGGTGAATACAACGGCGGTGACAGCATACGAAACAACAGCAACGCCAGTAGTAGCATCAGCGGAGGCAGCGGGGCAACGGCAGAAATTAATTTAGTTATTAAATTTACCTAATAAAAGCTGCGCTCAGATCCGAGTTAGGCCATAAGCATCTGTTTGTACAAATAGAAATAATAAATTTGAATTAAAAAACAAAACTAAGTCGTGGCCATTCCTGGAAATTTCCAACTGCCAGTGGTTACTGAAATTATAAAATTTTTGTAACGAACGCCTGGGCATCCGGCGAGCATACCTCGGCCGGTGCCTCGTTACAGCTTTTTAATTGTTTTAATTTGTGCGGTGGTTTTTTGGCTGTGATTGCTTTTTCTTTTTGTGGCCCGCATCGTCTGTCATAAGCGATATTTGGTTAAATCGTTGGACGGACAGGAAAAGCTTAGTGTGTTTAGTTTTGAACAGAATTAGATAAATTTTTTTTTTGTTCGAGATCTGCGCCGAAATGGACGACCTTTTATATCGTCAGAAACAACATTGGCAGTTGGAAAAACAAAAGAGAAATGTGGGTTCATTTTTTAAAGCTACTTGTTGCCGCTGCCGTCAATTTTGAAAGAGCTGCCAAATAACCCTATTTTGCCTTTTTGTTGCAAAAATCATTAAAATAGTGAGTATAAAGTGCCAACTATTTTAATAGTTGTATATTTGTGGATTTTTTTTTTCTTATATTGTTTTAGTGATTTTCTTTTGTTTGTTGTTTGATATACGACCAACCAGATCAAGGGTCAATATCAAAGTTTCGGTTTTTTTTGTACGTTATATTTAAAAAAAAAGTATTGTTTTCGGGCTGTGTAGTTATTTCAAGCAAGTTTTACTATTTTTTGTTCCCCACTTCGACATAACTAATGCAGCGCCGTTTTTTTCATATAAAAATTTACGCACTTTATTTTATTTGGAAAAAAATTCAAATTTTGTAAACAACTTTAAATTTAATTGTTGGGTAAATAATTTTATTGCAGTTTTTGTTTTATTAACTAAATTTAAAAAAAAAAAAAAAAAGCTGAAAATAAGTTTAACTATTGCGCTGACGAACTTCTTCGGTTTGCGGCGCAATGTAAGGAAATGCACCCAGCAGAGCAAACATCCTTCACTATAAAGTTTTTGAAGGATGAGTTGAAGAGTCTGTGGCGTGCAGTTAAAGTGTCATATGACAAATTAATGTGTCACAAACCAGAGGGTTTAGACAAAGAAGTCGTCATGGCAAAGCAAGGCAAATGTTTGAGTGCATATGTGTCATGTGGATCCATGGTGGATACACATGACACATACATTTTTGTCTGAAGAAAGATGTTCAACGAGGGTACATCTTTCAGGGAATTTTGAAAGTAGAGATGCCCCAGCAGTGTCACATAATTTTTCATTACCCCATGTGACACAGATGGTTTTCTATGGTGATTATAGTGCATGTCCAAGTTTTCGTGACATGTTCACGGCTATATATAAGTCCAATACAAGACTACAACCAGTTGAAAAGTTGTATCACCTCAAACAGAAGACTCGTGGAGAGGCCAGTGAAATCGTAAATAGATCTCCGTTGACCAACGATGGGTTTGAGATAGGTACGAGAATAGGATAGGTACGAGAATAAACGCGTTTTAGTGAATAGCCAACTTAAGGCATTGTTTAGTCTGGAGGCTGTAACTTCGGAGAATGGCACGGCCATTAAGAAGTTACAGCGAGATATAAATAATTCTCTCTCTAATTTAGACGCAAATAGCATCAGCATCGAAAATTGGGATGCTATTTTGGTGTTCTTGTGCTCCACTCATCTTTCAGATGCTACCCTTTCTTTGTGGGAGTAGTCAATTAAGGATAAGAGAGCAATCCTTAATTGGAAAGATATGGATGAATTTTTAACGAGCAGATTTTAAACATTTGAAACGGTTTTAAATCTGAAAAATTCTTCAAAGTCGACTTCTTTCAAGCGGACTCCTGAGTCGCATTTTAAGCCGAAGCGTATTATGTCGTTCGCCGGACCACCAGCTGATAAAATGTTCTAAATTTTTTAAAATAAACCCGATGCAGAGGACAAATGTGGTAAAAGAGAAGCAATTGTGTTTGAGTTGCTTGGTTCTTAGCACATGAGGAACGAATGCAAAAGTGCGCACCACACCATACGCTACTTCATTGAAATACTGCTGCCCATGTTTAGATTTCTAACCCCTCTACTTCAGCAGCAGTTCTAAGGTCAGGGTCACCACAAAGTGAAGTAGCCACTATCAGTAGAAATTTGCAGTCATGTTTTGCTTATTCATTCAGGAACGTTCGCTTAGGAACTGCTATGGTTTAAGTTTGTCATTCTGGTTGTGTTTTTTGTTCGTGCATTAATTGACTCGGGCTCTGAAGGCACGTTTATTTCCAAAGGACTTCAGAGGTGCCATTCAATTAAATACAACCAAATAGAAGCTCAGGTGTCCGGATTAAACGCTTAAGTGGCAGCGGAAATAAATAGGTCATGTGGTGCAAATTAAATCGCCCCTTGATCCAAATTTTGCAATAGAGACAAGTGCATTTCTTTTGCCAAAGCTTACTGGGTTTCTGCCCAGTAGAAATGTCACTGTGCCCTCAGGGTTGAGTTTTGAGTTCCCCTAGCTGATCCGCAGTTTTTCAAAAGCGATCAGGTAGATTTATTGATTGGCAGTGACATTTATTCCCAAATAATTAGGGATGGGTTAAAGCATAATGTTTTGGGTTCATTGCTGGCTCAACAAACTGTTTTCGGGATTCTAACGGATCCACTCTCTCCCCTCACCAGGTGCAATACGATTCCTATTGTATCCTGTTTTACAAAGTTAAGCTTGGGTCAGCAATTAGATTGCAGAGTGTTGAGGACGAGTTCTGTGGACGAAACTTCGTCAACACCACTCGAAGCGATAGTGACGAGAAACATGTGATCACTCTTCCTGTTCGCCCTGATTATCAGTGTGAGCAGCCGCTAGGAGCTTCACGCTCAGTCGAACTAAATCACTTCATGAGAAATGAGACTGCGCTTTTCCGGATCTCAAAATTTAATTATGATGAGGAAGTTAATGAGTGTTTGACCTTGCAGCACTTGTGTAAGTTAACCCCCCCAGATGTCAATGAGCAACATCAGTTGACTCATTATACATTTTTAAAATCGGAAAGCACCCCTACTTTTTTTCAGGATAAATATCCTCTAGCGGCAGAGATGTATGTGGATGATGCACTAGCTGATCTTCATGATGTAGCCACTGCTATTCGCTCACGTGATTAGCTGATAGTAGCATTGAATTCATCAGGGTTTTCAATGCGAAAGTGGACTGCGAATCATGAAGAAGTATTAGCAGGGATACCTAGCGATGTTTTGCGGAATGAACTTTTTTCTATGATTGAAGACGCTATTTTGGGAAAAACTTTAGGCATTCGATGTAATGCTAACGCTGACAAATTTTATTTTATAGCGCAACCCTTCGACACTGAGGTGTCATTTACGAAAAGGAAAGTCTTGTCAGTCATCGCTAGTTGTTGTTTAATCCGGCAGGTTGTTTTATCCGGCAGGCTTTGAAACGTACGCAGGGAGGGAAAGCAAAATTCGAGTAGCTGGTATTGCAACAGGACGTGGTGAAGTGACACGTCCTATGGTCAAGCTGGTTGTCTGTATATTGAATAATGGTTCGTTTTTTTGTTTCGAAACCATAAGTTTAATTACAGCCAACTAATGGAGAGTAGACGAAGACCAGTTCATGCTAAGAGCACTATTGTTTATCGCGTGTGCAAAGGCGACCACCCCTTACGGCAGTGTCCAAAATTATTGGCGATGGACTTTGACGACCAGTTATGCGTGGTTCTGTTACATCAGCACTGTTCGGGTTGTTTATCGCACGACTATCAGCGAATGGACTGCAATAGTTTGTGTGTGTGCGAATATTGCAGAGGAAAACACTACAGCTTGCTGCATGGGACGAATGAAATGATCCCATTTCCCACCCTGAGCGTACCTCGTTCGTCACCTACGCGCCGCTTTCATAAACCGGAGAGACGTCGAGAGCTCTCTCCAGCTTTAGACACAGCCAAATCGCGGTCAGGTCCTCCGCGCCGTTATTGTATGCCGGAGGAGCGTCGACAGCTGTCTCCAGTTCGGGAGATAGACGAGGTGGTCGTGTTAGATTCGGAAACTGGGCTACATACTGTTGAGGTACCCAGGGCTCCGACTCCCCCCAAACGAGTGAGACACGTGGTGCACGTCTGCGAAAAAAGCGGCCAGCTGGACGCCGAAACCGCGCTCGATCGCCGGCGTTTAGGAGACCTCGTGTGTCTACGGCGTCGGACCGAAATTGTTTCCCGGAGCACAAGCGGCCTCGGCTGTCTGGTGCACTGGAGGTATTGCAGAACAATCGGAGAGTGTCGGTTCGGAGAGTGTCAAGGTTATGGTCCACGGGCTCTCAAATATTGAACGAGCGCTGCTTGACCTGTGCATGTCCACCTCTGTCATCAGCGAGCATGCGGTACGACGCCTTGGTTTGCGAACGACGCGAGCTGGAAACCACGATTGTTGCATGTTGGTTTTACGGTCGTGGTGTGGCCCCAGTGTTGATTTAAATGTTGAGGCACGGGTCGAGTGGAGTGTAGTCCGTAGAGGGATTTTAATCAATTCAGACCGGTAGCGATATATATATTTTGTTTGTATTTTTTAATGATTTTTGGAATTTAAAATTAAGTTTGATTAATTTGTAACTTTTGGCAGTGATGCTGCAAGGCGGGCGGTAATGTAAGCGCCAATTTTGAATTTGTTGTGACATTTGTTTAAAGTAATAGAGGGCGCTAGCGTTGCCAACCGCTGAGCACTCCTGCTAGTTACTTTTTCGCCCTAGTTTTAAGTTTTGTTGTTTGTAAAGTTAGTTTAAATACTAACACCACCGCGAACGCTACGTTTTTTGTGCATATAATTACGCTTTGATTTTTTTATACGAAATTGTATTACTCGAACCCGTTTGATATACACGAATTTACTGTGCTAAATTAAACAAGCGAGCGCGCTACAACTATTTATTTGTAAATACAAAACGCGTGTTTTATTTATTTCTTTGATTTTCGTGAGAGTGCTTTAAAGGTACTGACGATCCTCTCCACCTGTCTGCGCCAGCATCATCTATAGTTTGTGTTTAATTATATTGGGTGTTCCAAGAGCCTAAGAGCGGCACAGCGAACAAATTTCAAATTAAGTTTGTATTAAGTTTGTCTATTTTTAATACTTTTGCTGCACTCTCTAAATACTGTTTTATCCTTATGTATAAATATAAGTATAAGAAGAATGAATTAGAAGTGTCAAATGAAATATGAAATGAACGGCAGTGTCGAACTGAACTCTAAACGCACCTAACGTTTTTGTCTCAGCGTCGGCTTTAGTGGTTCCGAGGTTCCACTCATATCCTACAGTTCCCTAACATCGATCGGTTACTCAAACATTTTGTTACATCGCGATTTAATAAAAATTTGAGCATACTTAAATTACATACTAAAATTGTGATTTGATCGTCGTTAGAAGTGCAAGTAATACGAGTCAAATTCATAAAATCGTTTTCGTTTTAATTCATCTCCTTTTAGCAGGCTGGAGTGAAAGTTTAATTGCAAAAAAAAAAGCATTTTAATAAATTTGTAGCCCATCGATAGCGGTGCTAATCTTATTGGAACAGCTATTGACAGTTTTTTTTTTTATTAAAAGACAACAAAAACAACGGTAAAAAATTGCAGTGGAATATTTATTTTTTAAAAATCGTGCGGTATTTTTTATTTAATGCAAAGAAACAGTTGCATATATAGCATCATAATGGATGTGAATTCACTCACTCAAGCTCGCAAAAGAGTTAAAAGCTCAATTTAAAAGTTAGAAAATTACATTAGTCAACCGGGTCAAACATTTACTTGTAAAAAACTTGAAACGCGAATGAATAGACTCGAAGTGCTGTGGAAAGAGTTTGTTAATTTTGATGACAATATTTCAATACTTATTCAAGATTTTGAATACAATGCGCAAGAAGATATTTACTTAGAGTTAAAAGATTTTTATTTAGAGTTGTTAGAAGCTTGTTGTCAACTAAATACAGAGCAATTAAAACCTCATAGTGAAAACCATGCGTTTGATGACTTAAACGCATCGCTTAATCGTTTCGCTGAGACTCAAGGTAGTTTTTTCGAACAACAGCAATCTGCAGACGGTCGGTTGCCTACACTTAACATACCAATATTCACAGGCGAATATCGTAAATAGCCAACATTTAAGGATTTATTTGAGAATGCAGTGCAAAATGCAAACAACATTTCAAAATCAAGGAAATTTTAATACTTGCAAATGTATTTGAAAGGCGATGCTAAAGAAGTTATTGCTAGTATGGTACGTTCAAGTGAAGCTTACGACGAAGCTTGGGATAAGGTTTGCAACAGGTATGATATAGAGAAAATAATGAAAAAAGAGAACCCTGGATAATTTTCATGCTATTAGGCAAATTGGATCAAGATAGCAGAATACAATGGACGGAATCGTATGATGGTGCAGAAAACCATCCAACAATTGAGCAATTTATAAAATTTTTTAACAAAAGATGGTCTGCACTCCAGTCAATTCAGACTTACAAATCAACAAGGAACAACTTTAATACCAAAAGTTTTGTTGCGACGTCGTCTGGCCAACCAAATTTCATATGCCCGAAATGTAAAGGAAATCATCAACTCATAATGTTTTTTATGTTTGAAAACTTAGAAGTTTTGCAGAAAAGAGAGTTTGTAAGACAAAATAATTTATGTTTTAATTGTTTATCTTCAGAACATTGAGTTATCAATTGTACATCTTTTTACAGATGCCATAATTGTTGGCAAAATCATCATACATGTCTACACATCGAAAAAGTCAACTCGAGCGGCACTTCTCAACAGAAGACGTTATATGCAAATCAAAACCCATTGTCGACATTTTCCATTGGAACGAATCCGTATGTTGAACAAAGAATGGTGTTACATCCCACTGCAATAGTCAAGGTTTCTGACATTAGTGCAAAAAGTGGAATAGTCTGCTAAATTCTAATGGATTCAGCTTCTACAGGTACATTTATTTCGGAAGATCACGTACAACGGCTTCATCTTCAACGTAGAATTGGTCGTATTAAAGTCAGTGGTATCGGTGGAGCAGGCTATGTGCACACACGAGGAATGGTCACAGTTCGTTAAACATCGCGCTTCGACTTTAGCAACGAAGGCTTTCAGGCAGGTTTTTTTTTTTAATATATATAGATAGATATAGATTTCTTTTATTCACAAAAATTTTATACAATTTTTACTTAATCAAATTTTTTTCTTATATAGAACTTAATTAATTGGCATGGCTACTTGCCGTCTGCCCAAACATAAATTTCCTTACGCATACAATTTTAATCATTAACTTACTAATTTACTAACAATACTTTCTTAACCCTACCCTCTACTACACCTGCCTGCCCGGGTTAGCGAGATAGCAGATCGTTCGAGAACTGGATTAACTATTTTCCTTAAATGTATTTGAATTAAGAAGAAGAATTAACTTATCCCTAAAATAAAAAAAAATAAAAATTATGAATTATATTCATTTATTATAAATTTCCTATAATTAGTAGCTATTTCTAAGTATTTAACTAAGCTATACCAATTATCTTCAGGAACGCCATTCAAAAAATATATTATTTCATTTTCCATTAGGCATCTGCCAATGAAATGTAGGATATCTTCTTCTTTTAAATTGCATAATGTGCATAATCGTGAACTAGCTTGTCGATATATACTACCATTTAGCCACAATAAATCACCCCGGGCTTTTATTATCCACGTTATTGTGCTTTGTGTTTGGAAATTATTGCAATATGACTTTCCTCTTCCAAAGTCTAGGTACCTATATATGCTGTTATCACTCATAATTGCTCGATTTCTATATTCTTAACTCACATTTTGCTTTAATGTCATCAAAATTTCTACGCATTTATTGCACCATTCCGTTCGATCAATGTATTTGTCAAATGTATGCCGAAATTACGCATATAGTTTAATAATACTGTGTGCCATAAAATGCCTTTTGTCATCAATGCTTTTGTTAGCATATTTCGGAGGCTGTTGCACGTGTAATCATACAAGGTTCTAGTAATATACTTGAGATGTAAATTCAGTGTGCATAAGTGGCTATCTTCAATGCCTGTTTCTATACTTACTTACTTACTTAGATGGCCATCAACCGTCTACCGGTCATGGCCGCGTCTAGGAAAGCGCGCCAGCCTCCATAATCCTGTGCGCGCTGGCGCCAGTCGTTCTGAATGCCAAGTACGGAGAGATCTCTCCATACCTGGTCATTCCATCGACTGCCCGGTCGTCCTCTATGTCGGCGTCCACCAATCAAGTTTAGGCCCCCCATGTAAACCATGCGTGCTGGAGCTCCTTCGTCCATTCGAAAGAGGTGATTAGCCCAGTGCAGCCGCTGAAATTTTATGCGCTGGACTATGTCAACCTCATTGAATAGCTCGTACAGCTCGTGGTTCATACGGGACCTAAACTCGTCGCCGACTCTAATAGGACCAAAGATCCTACGAAGAATCTTCCTCTCGAAGACTTCCAACGCTGTCTCATCCGACTCAATCACGGTCCATGCCTCTGCGCCATACAGTAGGACCGGGAGTATCTGCGTCTTATATATCTTTATTTTACTCCGTCGAGAGAGGGCTTTACTTCTCATTTGCTTGCTCAGCCCAAAAAAACATCTGTTTGCAAGCGTGATTCTTCGCCTGATCTCCAGGCTGACGTTGTTGTTGCTGGTGATCTCTGTTCCGAGATAGACGAAGTTTTCTACAACACTGAAGTTGAAATTCTCCATCGTCACTGACCGTCCAAGACGCATTGACGGAGTGCAAGAAGACACCAAGTACTTCGTCTTGTCCTCGTTCACCGCTAGACCCATGAGCCGAGACTGTTTTTCAATCTCCGAGAACGCCTTGCTGACTCGCCGTTCCTGCGTACCGATGATATCGATGTCATCGGCGTAGGCGAGCAGCATCACTTCCTTTTGGAAGATCGAGCCCGACATACTCTGTATGTACGGGCATTGGCGTAGGATGTATTCCATCAGGAGATTGAAAACATCGCACGATACAGCATCGCCCTGCCTGAAACCTCTCTTGGAGAGGTTTTTCCCCACCCTGACAACGCTTTGTGTGTTAGATAGCGTCGCCATGCAAAGACGGACAATCTTTGCCGGGATACCTAGTGCAAACAGGGTGTCGAAGAACTTCGCTCTTATCGGCGTGTCGAAAGCGCCTTTGTAATCCACAAATAGGTGGTGAGTGTCTTTGTTGAACTCACGGGTCTTTTCCAAGATTTGGCGTAATGTGAATATTTGGTCACTGATCGACCTTTTTGGTCTGAAGCCACACTGATATCGTCCTATCAGTGAGTCGGTATATGGCTTCAGCATATTACACAATACGCCCGACAGAGTCTTATATCCAATGGAAAGGAGACTTATTCCGCGGTAGTTTGCGCAAACAGTGGGGTCTCCTTTCTTAAAGATAGGACAGAGAACACTGAGATTCCAGTCATTGGGTATGCGTTCATCGGACCATATCTTGCATAAAAGCTGGTGCATACTCCTAACCAACTCTTCGCCGCCGGTCTTAAATAACTCAGCTGGCAGCCCATCAGAGCCTGCCGCTTTGTTATTTTTCAGCTTTTTAATAACTGAATCGACCTCGTAATAGTCCGGTGGCTCTACAATAGTGCCATCATTAACTGGTGGTTCCGGTGTCGGTATTGTGCGCTTCATCGCCTCCGAGTAGGTTGGAGAAATGACTTCTCCATAATCTCAGTGATTCCTGTTCATCCGTTACCAGACTTCCATTCTCATCCTTACAGAAAGTTACTCCGGGCTTAAAACCTTCAGTCAGACGCTTGACCTTTTGGTAGAATTTTCGAGCTTCATTTCTGTTACGGAACATCTCAACATCCTCAAACTCCCGCCTTTCTTGATCCTTTTTCTTGCGTCTGAAAAGGCGTTTCTCCTCTCTCCGTTTCTCTCGATATCGCTCTCTAACAGCTCGCGTTGCTCCCGACTGCAGAGTTCGCTGATAGGAAGCGTTCTTCTCTGCAGTAGCATTGCGACACTCCTCGTCGTACCAAGAATTCTTCACAGGTTTTATATAACCAATGACATCCTTGGCAGCCCTATCTATGGAGCGGGTAATATGTGTCCACTGCTCACATATATCTCGAGAAATCGGAGAGGTTTCCCTGAGCAGTCGGGAGAGTGAGTTTGAGAAGGCTGTGGCGGTCTGCTCTGATTGCAGCTTGCCGACGTCTAGCCTTCGTTGCATGTTGGAACGTGCGGCATGCACTACGCTGAGCCTAGTGCGTACCTTGGCTGCGACAAGATAGTGGTCCGAGTCAATGTTGGGACCACGTAACGTTCGCACGTCCAACACGCTCGATGCGTGATTCCGTCAATCAGAACATGATCAATTTGGTTGCGTGTTTTTTGATCAGGACTCAGCCATGTAGCCTTGTGGATGTTAAGATGTTGAAATCTGGTACTACTAACTACCATGTTCCGATCTGCGGCGAAATCGATTAGCCTCTCTCCATTATTGGAGGTAGTGTCGTGAAGGCTAAATTTCCCGACGGTTGGGCCAAAGATTCCTTCCTTCCCAATCTTGGCGTTGAAATCGCCAAGCACGATTTTGACATCGTGTTTGGGACAGCGCTCGTACAGGCGTTCCAAGCGCTCATTGAATTCATCTTTAGCATCGTCGTCTTTCTCTTCCGTCGGGGCGTGCGCACAAATCAGGCTAATATAAAAATATTTAGCCTTGATGCGTATCGCGGCTAGACGCTCGCCAACAGGTGTGAACGTAGAGACGAGGCCACGTAGTTTCCTACTCATCACGAAACCACATCCAAATTCGTGCTTACTCGCATGGCAGCTGTAGTAGATGTCACAGGATGCTTTTTTAGAGCAACCCTTCCCTATCCATCGGATTTCTTGGATTGCGGTGATGTCAGCCTTGCATTTTTCGAGGACATCAACCAGTTGGATACTTGCACCATCCCAATTAAGGGTGCGGACATTCCAGGTGCATATCCGTAAATCGTGATCCTTATAGCGTTTGCGGGGGTCGTCTTCATTAAATTCCTTCCGAGGCTTTCCTTTAGTTTTCATTGGGGGGTTTTTTTTAAAGTGGCGGGTCCCAAGCCCAGTGCACCAACCCCTTTTTAAAGGAGAGGGGGCCCCTTCGCCTTCTCACGTTAGCTCACCTCTGAACGGATGTTCAGAGGCTACCCAGGAGATACGTGTCCCAACGGACGTGTGAGTTGCTTGGACCGTTTGACACAAGAATCATTGTTGGCCATTCCCAGGTGTATGGCAGTCAACAACTTTCCACACAATGTGCACTTGAGCAAACGAATCCCAATCTCCCCTCGCCTGTTTCTATAGCAATGATATAATTTGGTGTGTTATCTGGTAACTGTAATATTCGTTTAACAAAGTACCTTTGTAACTCGTTCACTTCATTAGAGTACGAATGTCCCCATACTTGGGCTCCATATGTTTGAATGGATCTGCATGCTGCTTTAAAAAGATTCCATTTTGCACTTAAATTTATATTTCTCTTGCTCAAAAAAGGCTTCCATGTAGAGTTAATAGCCACCTTTGATACTGCTTTATTTTTTTTTGACATACGAAGCAAATGACATTTTGTCACAATTTAAATCTCAAATCCTTTATAATACCACTTTTCTCTAGTTGACAAACGACTTCCTTTACAAAATACCATTATCTCTGACTTACTCATTTTAACTTCCATACTTCATTTTTCGCAGTATACTTCCAGTTCATTTATCATAAGCTGAAGTTTCTCAACGTCGTCAGATAGTGTTACAATATCATCCGCATAAAGCAGGAGTCTAATATTTACGTTGTCAATATAGAGCCCACCATCAAGGCAGTCATTCAGATTGCTTAAGTATAACGCAAACAGCAGGGGAGATAATAAGCATCCCTGTTTGACACCGCTCATTGTTTCAAACTCCTCTGATAATTCCTCGCTGGTCCATAGCAGTATGGACGTTTAGTGTGTTTGTAGACCGACTCAATAAATTTAACCATCTTGGATGACATGCCCATTTGGTGCAACTTAAATACTAATAAATTTCTCGGAACTCGGTCAAATGCAGCTTTAAAATCGACAAAAAACGAGTAGACTTTTTTTCTCGAAGAACTTTATTCGAACTATTAAGGATAAATTATATATATTGTCAATTGTCGAATAATACATTCTAAATCCGGCTTGATATTCATTCAGCTTTTTGTGTTTCATAACCCATGCAATTAACCGATCGTTAACAATACCTATTAAAATTTTCGCTGAACAGTCCATGAACGAAATGCCTCTATAATTTTCGGTAACATTCGGGTTTCCTTTTTTAAAAATATGAAATATAATATTTGTAGCAAATGCGTCATAAAATTTGCAATTATTTAAAATATTGTTGTAAATTTTAACTAGCACATTCAAGAACTGTTCGGATGCATTGGCGTAAAATTCCTATGATACTCCATCTAAGCCTTGTTCATCTTAACTTTTTCCAATATCATTTTTAGTTCATAGATTTCCACCGGCTTATCCAGATCTTCATCTTCGAACAAATATGGTGCGTGAATTATTTCAATATTTCTTTGGCATGGATTCAGTAATGTCTGAAAATAACTACTGAACTCTTCAGCCGAAATGTGTGATCCAACTTGATATGGCGTACTTCTTATTTCTTTAACTATTTTCCACCAATCTTTACTATTTGTCACGCAGTTAATTTTATACTCAAGATCTATTGAATATTGTGGCCTTTTTGTGTTGCACAATTTTATATAGTTCTTTTTTGCTGTGAGGTATTGTTCTTTGCCACTTGTAGATTGTGAGATTTTCTTAGTGACTTTAGGTAGTCAAATACTTTATCTCTAGCCTGCTTACATTGTGCGTCAAACCATCTGTTTTTAAAACTATTTGTTATAGCAAGCTGCTTTGGTGTCGATAGTTTGATTTTTGCAGTCATATCTGAGAGGTCTAGTTCAGTCTTTTGTTGTATTACCGAATTTAGGTTATTGCATATATCTGACATGTACTTTTCTTTGTTCCAGTTTTTCCAAGACAGTTTTGGTAACAAATTTAATGTTTTTAACCGAACCTTTGAAGCATCAACACTTATTGTCAACCGGATAGGCATATGGTCTGACCAGATTTTCTCTTCGACTGAAAAGTCATCCATATATATAATTACAGGGCTATGATTAAATAAATAATATATACAGACTTTTGTTTAATTGTAGGTATAATTAAGTTGCTAATATTTATAGATAATTTAATTTAATTTAGAGATAAGTTTTACAAAGTCGTTTATATTTACATTGGTGGTCTCTGCGAGCAATTGTTTTGGAGTGGGAATATTCAAGGAGGAGCATTTGTTGAGGATAGATTGGCAGTGAAATTGATCTATGGTAAGAGTACTTTTGTTGCAGTATGGACAGACCGGCGGTGATGTTTTGCTGTGCAGGTATTCATGTGTAAGTTTTGTTTATGATGTGTGTATGATTGCATACTTTCTGTTTATTGCTGTTGGGATTCGAGATGGATTTAGTGTCTTGTAGTGGGGAGTGTATGTGTTCCAGATATTTTTTAAAGCTAGTTTATTTGAGGTATTGACGAGTTTGTTGATGTCTTTCTTGTTAAAAGTATTATGTACAATTAGTGATGTAGCGTTTCTTGCTGCGTTTACCCCAACTTATTCTCTTTTATTCCTCCATGTCCCGGTGTCCTCATAAGTTTTATTTTTTTATGACTTGCAGCGACTATGTCTCTAATTTTGCTTATGGTGGCTTCATCATTATTATTTATGTTTCGGACAACAAGTATTGTTGAGAGCGAATCAGTGCATATGACATGTTTTGCTCTTTTGGTTGCGCTTGCTAGCTGCACTGCTTTTAAAATTGCTTGTGCTTCAGAGATAACGCTAAGGGCGGACGGTTGTCTATTTTCGAACCATCGGTGAAGAGAAATTTGCATGTAGGGAGATTGGAGCGAATACTGTTGAAGTTAGTTGTATATATTTCGTTAGGAGTTGTGTTCTTTTTGTAATATGCAAGTTGGAGTAGAATTGAGTTTTTGTTAAAGTGCAATGGTGGGAACTTTTGTTTGTATTTTCGATGGGAGGCTATTATTATGTGGAGTTCTGCAGCTTTATTAATGATGAGTTGAAGGCTTGATTGCATTCGTAGTTGTCTTTTGAGGTTGAGTTCGTTGATTAATGTTGTATGCAGCGACGAGCCAAATTTGTTGCTTAGCCTGATGATTTGTCTGCTGATGCTCCATTCAAATCTTTTGCTCAGGTCAGGGAGTTCAGCTTAAAAAAAACTTAATCATTTTAGGATGTTTACTCTAGTATTTAATGATTTTATTAATGTTTTAACATGTTCATTCCAAGTGTTATTTTTTTTTTTTTCAAAAATGAGTTCTTATATAATAAGGTGTTCTGATTCAGGTATAATTGTATTAGGTATAACTTTTACTCGGAGTTTCCTATTTCTAAGATAACTGAGTACATAATTGATGATTTTTGGTCCGAACTTCCATTTGTTCCAGTTGTTGTATAATGCAGTGCATTCCTACTCTGTCTAAAGCTGTCTAATGCGTGGTTTATTGTTGAGAGATTGTTGCAAATGTAATTTTCTGTTATTAAAAGAGTGTATATGGTGCATCTTTTTGATTTATATGCTTACTGGTTTTGGGACAAAAGGTTTTCTGTATAGGGGAGCCACATAATTCTTTTCGCTATAATTTTTCTAAAGGGTTTGAAATGCATGAAATTAATGATATTGGGCGGTACCCATTTACTGAATTTTTTGGTTTGTTGGGCTTGCTGATAGGGATACTTGTTGCTTTATTCCATTGTTGCGAAATGATACTGATGTTTACAATTCTGTTATAAAGCTCTAAGAGCTTATTAATGCCAGCTGGCGGCAGTTTTTTTATGATTTCATAATGGGTATTACAGAACCAGGCGTTGTTTCTTTTAGGCTTTTGAGGCAAAACTGAAAATAGAAAACTTAATCGAACGATGTTATGGGGATTTCAATAGGATTAGCTTTGATTCTCGGTATATATGTTAAGGGTGATTGGACAATGTGACGGTTTTTGTTCTGCTTAAAAGAATCTGAGAAGTTCGAATCTTTTGAGTAGTCGGACCAGTCTTTGCTGAATGCATTGGCAATCTCGTTTGATTCGCAAGTGTTACCTGTTTCTATTGAATGGATTTGCGTATATTTCCGAACCTCTGTTATTATATGAACCTTATTCCTAAGCGGGTTTGTGGTTGAACTAGGGTTGAACTTTGGTAAAGTTTACAAAAGATGTTTTTTGAGCTTTCTTTGCTTCACATTTAAACTTTGCATTTTCCTTTTTATATTTTAGCGTCTTTTCCGTACTTAAAATTTTAGATTTAGTAAAAGAGAGAGACTGTGGTATTTGTTTTTATATCTGTTCAGGCATGAACCCTAAACATGTTATATGAGACAAAACTCTCAAAGACGTCCGATAAGAACAACGCACACACAGTGCAGTTGTCATACGCATTAGAGCTGCACTTGATAAGTGCAGCGTATGTATTTTTAATCGTCATCGTTTTAACAGCTCCATCTAAGCGTTGGTATGTAACACTTGACAAGTGCAGTGACTTAATTTATGATCTATATCGATTTAAATAGCTCCTTCTCCGTTTGTCAAGTGCTACATTGACAAGTGCAGGGACTTAATTTATGATCGACATCGGTTTAATAGCTTCTTGTCCGCGTTTGTTTTAATAGTTTCTGCTACTCGTCTTTTTATATTATAAATAGTTCAGATTACGCTGAGTCCTACAAATTCAGCGATAGCAATGTAATAGTTTAAGAATAGAATAAGTTTTATGAATAAAAAGGGATCCGCTCGCTAGAGCGGCTAAGTAGTTAATCAACACTCATACAGTACGAGTCTTTTATTGTTCGTATACAAATAAATGTATATTGAGTTGTACAATATCCGTTTATGTTCCATTGTCAAGTGTCATACTCGTGAATTTAATATTTTGTTTGGTTTTTTTGTTTGCTTTTATTTTATCTATGGTGTGGGTAAAAGGCTGTGTAGCTTTAATTTCTGAAGAAGTTTTACTGATTTTAGGAAGTTGTTGAGATTTTTGTTGGTAGAATCTTATTTGTGCATGTCTCTTTAGTTTTGATTATTATACTCTCTCGTGCTTCGTTATATTTTGGGCAGTCTTTACTTCTGGCAGCATGTTCGCTACCGCAGTTAGCGAATTGTATACGTGAGCATGGGTTCGGGTTGTGTACAGGAAAACCACAAGGATCGCATGTGGGCTTGCCTTCGCATTACTTCGTTGTATGACCAATAAGTTGGCAATTTTTGCATCTCATAGGATTTGGTATATATTTCTTGAGGCGAGCGGTGTGCCATGAAAGTTGAATTTTTGATGGAAGGTTGTATAGGTCGAAAGTTAACTGCACCACTCCACTCGGAGTAGTTTTGCCATATATTTGTCGCGAATATTTGTATATGTCGACTACTCCCTGTGATTTTAGCTCCTGGACAATTTCTTCGTTAGGAATATGGTTGAGATAAGGATCGTACGAAGTGCTTTTGCTATAGTTAGAATTTACGTGATAATACAATTTGAGTTCTTAAGCAGCGAGGAATTTTTCCGAAATGGTTTTGTTTTCGACGGGTATTAGTAGCTTGCCATCGCGCATTTCGTTAATTTTCAGAACTTTGTTACTTATTAATTTAATTGCACGTTCGACTGAAAAATACGAAACGGAAGAGAGTGGCTTTTCAGAGGCTAGGACTAACATTGTAATATGTTTGGGGTTCGGTAAGTTGGCCGTTGGCAGTTCTGGCAAGGCTTTCGAAAGTGGAGTTGGCTTTTTACTTTTGGCTTTTTGCTTGGCTTTCGCTAAGCAGGGCGAAGCGATTTCCCCCTTGGCTATTGTGCCCAGAGGACATGGCTCAGTTTGGAGACCTACTTTGTTGTATGTTGTTATTTTTTTTTTTTTTTTAAGAACAAGTATTAAAAGGGCAAGAAGCGATTTAGAGTTTGGTAAGCTTTTAGTCGATGAGTGATTTGATTTGGTCAACACTGATGTGCCAGGAGACATTGTAATGGCAGACGATGGGTCCCTTGAGGTATGCACAATAGAAATTTTAGTTGGTTGTCAGCATTTCTTTAATTTACTGTTAGAAGGCAAGTACATCAGCAGATCGGGCTTGCCTGCAGCGCACAATACAATTTTCGGCTATGTTTTTGCTGGCATAATAGATAACTGCGTGAGGATATTACCGCTTATTCAACTATAGTCGAGGAAGAATCTAAGATTGACACAATTTTAAACAAATTTTGGCATACTGAGTAAGAGCCTTAGGACAATATACAGAAGAAGTGCAATTTTGTGAGCAACATTTTGTTTAAAATCATTCTTTCAATCAAGATGGTCGTCATGTAATTCGCATTCCATTCAAAGACGGTCATCAACCATTAGGCGAGTCCATAAAAGGAGCTGTTAGGCAGTTGGAGTGACACTTTACTCTATGACCAATATAAAAGGTTTATTACGGAATATATTGAACTTAGACATATGGAAAATGTTCCTGTTCATGTCAATTCACACACACCAGCAAATATATTTTATCTACCACATCATCCAGTGCTAAAGCCTGAAAGGACAACTAAATGTCGCGTAGTATTTAATGGGTCAGCAGAAACCTCTACCGGAGTCTCACTGAACGACGTAATGGCAGTAGGCCCAACCATTCAACAAGACTTGCCGTGTTTATTGATAAAGATGTACAGACAAATTATAGTTCATCCAAACAATTTAGATTTTCAAAGGATATTATGGCGAGATGCACCTGATCAGCCTATTAACCACTATAGACTGTGTACTGTAACTTATGGGACCGCATCAACACCTTTCTTGGCCACCAGATGTCTTAAAGCGACAGCAGACAAATTAGAAAACTATTTAATATCTGAAGCTATTAGAAATAATTTTTGTGTTGATGATTTCACTGGCGGAACGGACAGTGTTGAAAAAGCTCAAAGTCTTAAAGATGAACTAACAAAGATATTCTCACGAAGATTGTTTACGCTTACTAAATGGTGCAACAGCGCACAGGATATAATAACTTCAATCACACAAACCTCATCTCTGGACATTGCTAATATGAATTTGAAAATTCTCGGATAATCTTGGCATCCTGGTACTGATCACGGAGCACTGCTGCTTTCTAAGTTATTGCAAGAGGTTAACGCTGAAATGTCCTGTACAAATATGGATGTTTGCGCCTGGACCGAATGTATGATTTTCCTTCTCATCTCGGCTTACTGAAATTAGTGCAGTTATACCTACATCAGCGTGGAGACATATAATTTTACACGAAAATTCTGCCGATGTCGCTACAAGGGGACTGAAGCCATGGGACTTACTAGTATCAACGATTTAGTGGCATGGACCTCATGAAACCGTTGCCCAATGCTACGTTGCCGTCAATCTCATCTGCAGGTGAACTTTCTATGGAAGAGCAGAAAGAAAAAGTTATTGCACTGCATATTACAACTCAGCTTGATGTCATAGGGCTGCTTTTGGAACAAAGCTCGTCGTTTAATAAAGTACTTAGAACAATAGCAGCATGTAATCGCTGTGAAATTCGGCGGTGAGGAGCAATTGTTAAACTTTCAAAGCCTTACACAGCTCTGGAGATGACAGAGGCACTTTTACACTGTGTGCGATGGTTAATTAAATCAACTACAACATGGAAAGAATCTCTTACCTCGGATTCATTCATTGAAGCTTTCGCCATTTTTGGACTCAGCTGGCATATTAAGCGTTGGCGGAAGACTCAAATCGTCATCATTTAGTATTAATATGAAGCATCCTATTATATTATCTAACAAATGCATTTTATCACGACACATTGTTATACCATTGCATTTGCAGAATTTACACGCTGGTCATATTAAATATTCTTCAACGCCGATTTTGGATTAATCGCTGCCGGTGTCTGGTAAAACAGGTTATTAATCAATGTTTTATTTGTACTCGTTTTAGAGCTAACAGAAGTAAACAAATGCCTCATCTTCATCCCAGTCGCATTACGCAGGCACGGCTATTTTTTCGCACTGGCATTGACTATGCAGGTCCACTTGGCATGGAACAGCACAATGGCAGGCGAACTGGCTTCTCAAACGTGTTTATCGCACTCTTTATATGTCTTGCGACGCGCGCAATACATCTTGAATTGGTTTCGGATCTAACATCCAGCGCCTTTCTTGCAAGTCTAAAGAGATATGTATCTAGGAGAGGCTTGCCGTCAGATATTCACTTCGATAATGGCACCACGTTAGAGCATCAATAGAGTTAGAGAAAACGTTCAAAGATCTTTCAAAGGACAAAGACATATGTGACTATCTGGCTCTCCATTGCGTTAATTGGTATTTCGGAAGAGGCCGTGAAATCTGTCAAGTTTCATTTTCGGTGGGTTGTTGGAGATTATCGACTGAATTTTGAAGAGCTAACCACCCTACTTTGCCAAATTGATGATGACATGATAATGACATTGATAATAAAGATGTGCTCACTCCAGGGCATTTTTTTAATAATTCAACCGATTACTCAACTACCAGAATGCAGCCTGGAGCATTTTAATATAAATCGACTTTCACGTTGGCAACTGGTAACATGTTTGCATCAAGACTTCTGGCGTCGTTGGCAGAGTAAGTCTTCAGCAGCGTATTAAATGGTCTACCGAAAAGCAAAACTTGAAGATCGGCGTCCTGCTGTTTGATGAGCATACTCCTGCATGTGTTTGGCAAATTGGTCGTATATCTGAAGTTAATTTTGGTCGATATCAATTAGTTCGAGTTGCAACAGTAAAAACGGCGGTAACTAAACTCTATAAACTTCCTATTGATAGTTAAGGTGACCCTTAACAGTCGGGAGAATGTTGTGGCTTTTTTATTATAATATTTAATTTCATATATAACAGTTTGTCTATTTTTAATACTTTCGCTGCACTCTCTCTAAATACTGTTTTATCATTATTTATAAATATAAGTATACGAAGTATGAATTAGAAGTATCAAATGAAATATGAAATAATCGGCAGTAGTGCACTTTAGTGGTTCCGAGGTTCCACTTATACCCTACAATCCACTAACCATCGATCGGTTACTCAAACATTTGACATTCTTATTATAATAATATACTTAGACAGTAAACTGACTTGAAGCATTGAGAAAAAATTGAACCAAATAATGGAACAATACCGACAATTGTACTGGCTTATGATGAGGAAATCTAAACCAATGATATACAGTCAACTATTATTATATAATAGTATTATTAATTTCAGGGGTTACGGGATGCCCAGAAAATTAGGTTGTTGCAAGTTATTGATGATGCGTGGTGAACAAAGGGTTTCTAGCTAACCTTTATGCTGAAAAAAAATGTATATTTTTCTGCAGCGGCGCAATGAAAAAATGGCGGTTTTATTTTTTACTTAATGACCTTTATTTTCAGGATCAGATCCTGGACGCAGCAATTTCGTTGAGATGAAAAAAGAGAGAGAGTGTGAGATTAGTACAACCGCCTGTATATATAGGCCAGAATTGTACTAATCTCAACCGGTTAAATGAACGATATATAAATGTATATAAATGTATCGATTGTTGATACGCGCAGGTATCATTATATGTTCAAATTTAGTTGCTGCAAAACTGGTCGAAACCGCTCAGGCGTCGACATCGCGCCGCCCTTGCACTTGTGCAACCTGCAGACGAGACCGCAGTGAACTCAAGGCCCGGATTGCTATAGTTAGCTGGTCCGGGGCTTAAGCTTCGTTCGCGTGAGACATGGCGCTGTCGGGTTCTTGGTCTTGACTCCCGGCTGCTGCGTTTGGTGATAGTAGCTTTGCGCTCGCTGATTGATGCCGCCTGTTGTTTTCGTCCTTTTTTCTGTCCTGCAACAGCCGTTCCTAACCTCGATTGGACCGATGGTTTCGTGGCCTGCCGATCTGCATGCAGTAGACTATGGTGGATGTCCCCACACAGTCGACACACGGCCCTCGACTTGCATTGCCCGAATGTATGGGACGTTGCCAGACAATTTTGGCAGTATCCAAGGCGACGAACCGTCTGACGCCGCTGCAGAATGTCCATACCCAGAAAACGCTTGCAGTGCCAGTCTCTGCATAGCCTGCACTTCTTCCATGAGCTGTATGGAGATAAAAAGAAATAGAGAACAAGACGGTTGGCGTTAGTATTGAGTTAGCGAATTGATTCATGAGTTAGAGTTAGTGAGATCAATGTATGAGTGAGTGTTAAGACGGGAGGTTTATCTTTAAGTGTAAATTGTCATTGAGTAGGTAGCACACAGAGCTTTACAATGGGTCGGGTAATGACACCATTTTGTGTGCTAAGTTCAGCGACACGTATTTTTCCGTCTGGTCCGGCTATAGTTTTAAGGATTCGTCCCAATCGCCATTCCGTTGGAGGTAGTTGTTCGTCCTTGATGACAACTAAGTCATCTCTTTCTAGGTTCCTTTGAGGGTGTTTCCATTTATGTCGTTTATGGAGCTCGTGTAAGTACTCTTGCTTCCATCGACGAGCAAATTGATGGTGCAGAGCCTTCACTTTTTCACATCGGTTGATGAGCGAGATGTCTTCCTTGTCAGTTTCTGGAATCATGACCATTGGGAGGCCTCTCAGAAAATGACTTGGAGTGAGCGGAAGCAATCCGCGCTAAGAGCGTATTAAATTCTTCAACTGAGAATTTATGACAGCCTGCCACTTTTTTGAATTGGGTCTTGAAACTTTTCACAGCTGCTTCCCATAGTCCTCCCATGTGTGGAGCTGAAGGGGGAATAAACGACCATTCGAGGCCATGAGTACTATATTTGCGAGATACATCCTCAGAGGTGGTCTGTATAAACTGCTTATATTCATTAAGCAGTGTTTTGCTGGCACCTACAAAATTGCGACCGTTGTCAGACACAATCTTTTGTGGGAGCCCTCGGCGACCAACAAAGCGGGCAAAGGCAGCTTGGAATGCGTTTGACGAGAGACTACTAACCAGTTCCAAGTGAATCGCCTTTGTCGAAAAGCATACGTATACGCGCACATAGCATTTTGTGGTTGAGCTCTTTCTAAGGAGAGATGATTTTACATCGAAAGGGCCCGGCAAAATCAATACCCGTTACGGTGAAGGGTGGAGAAAATGTGACTCGCTCCGGAGGAAGAGCAGCCATGATTTGAGTGCGTATACGATGTTTATGAATTGTGCATGTCTTGCACTGGGAAATGCAATACTTAATTTTGTTTTTCAATTTGGGTATATAAAACTCTTGACGTGCCATCCTCAACATAAGTTGATGTTCTGCATGAAGAAGAATTTTGTGCAAAAATTCAAGCAAAAGCGTGTAAAAACGACTGTTTGGGTGAATAATAATGGGGTATCTTGAGCTGTAATCCAGGGTTGAATTAGCTAAACGCCCATTGCAGCGTATTATTCCTTCCTTGTCAAGAAACGGATTGAGCGATAATATGCTGCTTTTCTTTGATATCTGTTGCGACTCCTTGAGCGCTTCAGATTCTTGGGGATAGTGTATTTCTTGAGAAACTTGAATTATTCTCTGCTTTGCTTTACGAATTTCTTCGTGAGTTAATCCTCCCGGGTTTGAAATGGGAGACCCACGGGATTGCAATGCGTTCGTTGCGAACCGAAAGACATATGCGACGGCACGAAGAGCTTTAGAGAGGCACGAGAAGCGGTTTAGTATATCGTCTTCAGGGGAGAATACGAGTAGGGCTTCTACGGGGCGTACTTTACGCGCTTCGGGTACTGTGACTTCTAAAAGTTGATCTTTAGGCCAGTTGGCTGGCGGTAATGACAGCCAGCTTGGCCCATTCCACCATAGCGTATTGTCACTGAGTTCCTGGGGCGTACATCCGCGAGTTCCAAGATCCGCTGGATTCTCGGCGCTGCGTACATGCCTCCATGTAGTATTGCCTACGTTGTTGGTAATTTGAGTAAGCCTATTGGCCACAAATGTTTTCCACGAATAGGGAGGCTTTTTCAACCAGGCGAGCACAATAGACGAGTCAGACCACAAGAATACCGTATGAGAAAACGGTTTCATATGGGCTAGAACATGTGCTATAAGTTTTGACAGTAGTACTGCCGCACATAGTTCTAGTCTTGGGATACTAATAGTTTGCAGAGGAGCAACTTTAGTTTTCGGGACTAGTAAATTGGTCGAAGTTTTATTGTTTGGATCGGTAACTCTAATATAAATGGTTGCGCAATAAGCCTTTTCAGAGGCGTCACAAAATCCATGAATTTGGGTGGTGTTTTTTGGGGAAAACCCTACCCATCGCGGGATGCGTATATATTTTTAATGGACTTAATGTGCTCGAGAAAAGTGTTCCATTTTATTAGAGAAAGGGGTCGCTGAATCAGAGTTTTGGCGAGAATCACGATGGGAGCGAGCCACCCGGCAGGATCGTAGAGTGATGCTACTGCCGATAAAATTTGTCGCTTGGTTGCTGAAAGGCTTGTCGAGGGAGCCTTGACTTGATACGAGAATGTATCAGTAACAGCGTTCCACCGAATGCCGAGAGTTTTTGTTGAGCTTTTATCTTCAATATGAAGAAACTCAGAATCTAAGAGAACATCTTTGGGGAGATGTTGCAGCAGAGCGTGATGATTTGCTGCCATTTTTTTCAAAGGGAAACCAGCAGACGATAAGGCTGCGTTCAATTGCGATTGTGCTTCATGTGCTTCTTCTAGCTCATGTCCACCAGATAGGATGTCATCCACATAGCATTCGTGTTTCAGAATTTGAGTTACTGTGGGAAATTTCGCGATAGAGTCTTGAGCCAGTTGGTGTATAGTTCTAATTGCGAGATATGGGGCGCAATTCACACCAAAGGTCAACGTCTTGAGGGCAAAATCTTCAACTTGATCCGTTGGGTGTTGACGGAATAAAATTCGTTGAAAATTTTGGTGATCTAGGTGAACACCTATTTGACGATACATTTTCTCAATATCGCCTGTGAAAGCGAACCGATAAAATCGCCAGTTAAGAATGACGCTCATTAGGTCGGACTGTAGAGTAGGACCTGTATATAGAACGTCATTGAGAGACGGTCCATTTGCAGTCTTTTTGGATGCGTTGAAATCTACCCTGACCTTCGTGGAGAGACGGTCGGGCCTTACGACTGCGTGATGGGGGAGGTAGAAGGAAAAAAATTTACCATCCTTGCTTATTTCTGTCGCTTCGACCTTATTCATATGATCGAGGGAAATATATTCAGCGAGCACCTTGTGATATTGCTCCTGAAGTTCGGGTTTCTTCTTGAGGGACGCTTCTATTCGAGTGTATTGCCGAGATGCAATGTTTCTCGATGAACTGAGTGCTAACTGTGAGCCAAACTCTTTTTTGAAAGGTAGCTTGACTACATATCGACCATTATAATTTCGAGTAGTTGTTTTAGTGAAGATATCTTCATAGAAAGCATCTTCTTCTGACTTGGGGGAGCTTGTATGCACCTCTTCTACTTCCCAGAAGCTCTTCAGTTGCTTGCTGAGGCTTTCGTTTGAGTCGGTTTCGGCAAGTGTTGTATTACACGAAGCACATTGAAGAGAAGTTGGGCCGCTCAATATCCACCCGAATACGGTGTTTTGAGCTAATAAGGAACCAAAAATGTTCGGTTTGACACCATCCAGGATGATATGCGGGAGGATATCACTTCCTAGGACCATGTCAATCTGAGCCGATACATAAAAATTAGGATCTGCGAGAGTGAGATCTCTAATTTCTGCGAAGTTTGGTTTAGCGAGCTGGAAAGTCGGCAGCCAATTTGTCAACTTGGGCAGTACAATTGCTGTGACTTTAATCGAGAATCGTCTATTCTTTGAGCAGAGATTTAGGTGGCAAGTCTTAGACGAGGTTTGTACTACATTGCCACCCATACCCGAGATGCTCGTCAGAACTTTCTCATAGGGGAGATTAAGACGATTGAGAACTTTTTCGGAGATGAATGTTCTCTGGGAGCCCTGGTCCACTAACGCTCTCAGTGTGAAGTGTTCACCGGCGTGCTCAATGGATACTAACGCTGTGGGCAGAATCACCTTTTGATTATTCGAGGCGAAATATGACTGGCTTGTGTCCGCTCGAGATGAGGAAGGACGATCTTCTGATAGGGGGGTCGTGTCAGAGGTATGACTTTCGACCATATGCACCTTCTTTGAGGTAGAAGGTTTGCTTTTTAATGCGTTCATTTCGGGTTCATGAAGCAATGTGTGGTGCTTTTTGTGTTTCATAGAGCACAAGTGTAGGTGCTCTTGCAGTCTTTGCTCTGGTGGGAGTACGCTAGGCAATTGAAGCACAAATTTTCTTTTGAGACAAACTCCCTTCTCGCTTTTACAGACAAGGCTTTAAATTTTTGGCAGATTTTCAATGGATGCCCTGATTTACAAAGCCTGCAGCGAGGAGAACTAGCTTCTGTGGAAAAGGTGTGTGCCCTTGTATTTGGCGTTTTTTGCGAAAAACTATATTTTTGAGCTTGGGTTTGTATTGGTGCTTAGGTTTTTGGTCTCATGCTGTTGACTTTTTCGACCACCTCAAATCTGGACGTGAGAAAATCGTCCATTTGAATCCAAGTGGGAAGCTCTGATTGACCGCTGAGAGATTGCTCCCATAGAGAGAGCGTGTCTTCGGGTATTTTTGTTGAACACAAGTATACGAGAATAGGGTCCCAACTACTTGTGTCAACATCATGAGATGCGAGCATTGCTAATGCGTCCGTAAAAGTGGCTTGAATGTTTTGAATGGAAGATCCACTTTCGAATTGAGCTTGAGGAATACAAAATATTGATTTCAGCTGGGCATCAATCAAAATTCTTTTATTTTCAAATCTCGATTTGAGAGCCTCCCAGGCGACTGAAAAGTTTTGGTCACAAAGGGTGTAGCGCTTCACTATATCACCTGCTTTACCTCGCGTTTTGTTTCTCAGGTGATATAGTTTTTGAGCGGGTGTTAACCTGGGGTGGTTACCATATATGGCTGTGAACAAGTCACGGAAAGCAGGCCATGTTTCGTAAGTGCCGTGAACGAGTTCGCAATCACACGCACCAACTTTTATATGGTCGGAAAAAATTGTTTCGCTTTTTGCTCTCGCACTACCTGCCTCGCTTTGTTTTTCCCGAACGTCATTTTTGAGAAAATCCACACAATGGGATTTGAGGGAAAAGAACCTTGTCTTAGCTTCTCGAACATTTGAACGGAGCTGGGCCTTCTCTTCTGTTGTGATTGAAGCATCACTTGAGAGCATTACATCTTCATATTCAGAAGCTATTCTGTCCCAAAGGTCGGTCAGATGCATCATCTGAACCTCTACCTTGGCTTCGGTCTGTTCGCTTATTGGGGACATAAGTGAATCGAAGTCTGACAGCTCTTCGAGCAAAAATTTTAGTTTGGGAAAGCTCATTTTTTAGAAAATTAAAAATTTTTAAAAACAATGTTTGTAATTAATTACTCCGAGATAAATATATGAACGAGGAGACACAAGAGAAAAAAAGAAAAAAAATATGACCAAAAATTTTTTTTTTTTTTATAGAAAAATAATTTTTTTTTTTTTTTTTTGAAAATTAAAAAAAATTTTTTTTTTTTTTTAACCAATGTTTGTATGAACAACTCCGATAGAGCACAAATATTTGAGTGAGAAGACGAGAAACGATAAAACAAAGTTTAATCAAAAAATAAATGAAAACAATTTTTTTTTTTTTTAATCCTAATATTTTTTAGATATTATATTATATTTAGATATTATAGCGACACTTGCTAAATACTTTCCAAAATAATTAATTTGCTTTTGAGAAACGGCAATAATAAAAAAAAAATTTAATTTTTTTTTATTATTGCAAATTAATTATTTTGGAAATTATTTAGCAAGTGTCGCCATAATATCTAAATATAATATAATATCTAAAAAATATTAGGATTAAAAAAAAAAAAAATTTTTTTTTTTATTTTTTGATTAAACTTTGTTTTATCGTTTCTCGTCTCCTCGCTCAAATATTTGTGCTCTATCGGAGTTGTTCATACAAACATTGGTTAAAAAAAAAAAAAAATTTTTTAATTTTTCAAAAAAAAAAAAAAAATTTATTTTTCTATAAAAAAAAAAAAATTTTGGTCATATTTTTTTTTTTTTCTCTTCTGTCTCCTCGTTCATATATTTATCTCGGAGTAATTAATTACAAACATTGTTTTTAAAAATTTTTAATTTTCTAAAAAATGAGCTTTCCCAAACTAAAATTTTTGCTCGAAGAGCTGTCAGACTTCGATTCACTTATGTCCCCAATAAGCGAACAGACCGAAGCCAAGGTAGAGGTTCAGATGATGCATCTGACCGACCTTTGGGACAGAATAGCTTCTGAATATGAAGATGTAATGCTCTCAAGTGATGCTTCAATCACAACAGAAGAGAAGGCCCAGCTCCGTTCAAATGTTCGAGAAGCTAAGACAAGGTTCTTTTCCCTCAAATCCCATTGTGTGGATTTTCTCAAAAATGACGTTCGGGAAAAACAAAGCGAGGCAGGTAGTGCGAGAGCAAAAAGCGAAACAATTTTTTCCGACCATATAAAAGTTGGTGCGTGTGATTGCGAACTCGTTCACGGCACTTACGAAACATGGCCTGCTTTCCGTGACTTGTTCACAGCCATATATGGTAACCACCCCAGGTTAACACCCGCTCAAAAACTATATCACCTGAGAAACAAAACGCGAGGTAAAGCAGGTGATATAGTGAAGCGCTACACCCTTTGTGACCAAAACTTTTCAGTCGCCTGGGAGGCTCTCAAATCGAGATTTGAAAATAAAAGAATTTTGATTGATGCCCAGCTGAAATCAATATTTTGTATTCCTCAAGCTCAATTCGAAAGTGGATCTTCCATTCAAAACATTCAAGCCACTTTTACGGACGCATTAGCAATGCTCGCATCTCATGATGTTGACACAAGTAGTTGGGACCCTATTCTCGTATACTTGTGTTCAACAAAAATACCCGAAGACACGCTCTCTCTATGGGAGCAATCTCTCAGCGGTCAATCAGAGCTTCCCACTTGGATTCAAATGGACGATTTTCTCACGTCCAGATTTGAGGTGGTCGAAAAAGTCAACAGCATGAGACCAAAAACCTAAGCACCAATACAAACCCAAGCTCAAAAATATAGTTTTTCGCAAAAAACGCCAAATACAAGGGCACACACCTTTTCCACAGAAGCTAGTTCTCCTCGCTGCAGGCTTTGTAAATCAGGGCATCCATTGAAAATCTGCCAAAAATTTAAAGCCTTGTCTGTAAAAGCGAGAAGGGAGTTTGTCTCAAAAGAAAATTTGTGCTTCAATTGCCTAGCGTACTCCCACCAGAGCAAAGACTGCAAGAGCACCTACACTTGTGCTCTATGAAACACAAAAAGCACCACACATTGCTTCATGAACCCGAAATGAACGCATTAAAAAGCAAACCTTCTACCTCAAAGAAGGTGCATATGGTCGAAAGTCATACCTCTGACACGACCCCCCTATCAGAAGATCGTCCTTCCTCATCTCGAGCGGACACAAGCCAGTCATATTTCGCCTCGAATAATCAAAAGGTGATTCTGCCCACAGCGTTAGTATCCATTGAGCACGCCGGTGAACACTTCACACTGAGAGCGTTAGTGGACCAGGGCTCCCAGAGAACATTCATCTCCGAAAAAGTTCTCAATCGTCTTAATCTCCCCTATGAGAAAGTTCTGACGCGCATCTCGGGTATGGGTGGCAATGTAGTACAAACCTCGTCTAAGACTTGCCACCTAAATCTCTGCTCAAAGAATAGACGATTCTCGATTAAAGTCACAGCAATTGTACTGCCCAAGTTGACAAATTGGCTGCCGACTTTCCAGCTCGCTAAACCAAACTTCGCAGAAATTAGAGATCTCACTCTCGCAGATCCTAATTTTTATGTATCGGCTCAGATTGACATGGTCCTAGGAAGTGATATCCTCCCGCATATCATCCTGGATGGTGTCAAACCGAACATTTTTGGTTCCTTATTAGCTCAAAACACCGTATTCGGGTGGATATTGAGCGGCCCAACTTCTCTTCAATGTGCTTCGTGTAATACAACACTTGCCGAAACCGACTCAAACGAAAGCCTCAGCAAGCAACTGAAGAGCTTCTGGGAAGTAGAAGAGGTGCATACAAGCTCCCCCAAGTCAGAAGAAGATGCTTTCTATGAAGATATCTTCACTAAAACAACTACTCGAAATTATAATGGTCGATATGTAGTCAAGCTACCTTTCAAAAAAGAGTTTGGCTCACAGTTAGCACTCAGTTCATCGAGAAACATTGCATCTCGGCAATACACTCGAATAGAAGCGTCCCTCAAGAAGAAACCCGAACTTCAGGAGCAATATCACAAGGTGCTCGCTGAATATATTTCCCTCGATCATATGAATAAGGTCGAAGCGACAGAAATAAGCAAGGATGGTAAATTTTTTTCCTTCTACCTCCCCCATCACGCAGTCGTAAGGCCCGACCGTCTCTCCACGAAGGTCAGGGTAGATTTCAACGCATCCAAAAAGACTGCAAATGGACCGTCTCTCAATGACGTTCTATATACAGGTCCTACTCTACAGTCCGACCTAATGAGCGTCATTCTTAACTGGCGATTTTATCGGTTCGCTTTCACAGGCGATATTGAGAAAATGTATCGTCAAATAGGTGTTCACCTAGATCACCAAAATTTTCAACGAATTTTATTCCGTCAACACCCAACGGATCAAGTTGAAGATTTTGCCCTCAAGACGTTGACCTTTGGTGTGAATTGCGCCCCATATCTCGCAATTAGAACTATACACCAACTGGCTCAAGACTCTATCGCGAAATTTCCCACAGTAACTCAAATTCTGAAACACGAATGCTATGTGGATGACATCCTATCTGGTGGACATGAGCTAGAAGAAGCACATGAAGCACAATCGCAATTGAACGCAGCCTTATCGTCTGCTGGTTTCCCTTTGAAAAAAATGGCAGCAAATCATCACGCTCTGCTGCAACATCTCCCCAAAGATGTTCTCTTAGATTCTGAGTTTCTTCATATTGAAGATAAAAGCTCAACAAAAACTCTCGGCATTCGGTGGAACGCTGTTACTGATACATTCTCGTATCAAGTCAAGGCTCCCTCGACAAGCCTTTCAGCAACCAAGCGACAAATTTTATCGGCAGTAGCATCACTCTACGATCCTGCCGGGTGGCTCGCTCCCATCGTGATTCTCGCCAAAACTCTGATTCAGCGACCCCTTTCTCTAATAAAATGGAACACTTTTCTCGAGCACATTAAGTCCATTAAAAATATATACGCATCCCGCGATGGGTAGGGTTTTCCCCAAAAAACACCACCCAAATTCATGGATTTTGTGACGCCTCTGAAAAGGCTTATTGCGCAACCATTTATATTAGAGTTACCGATCCAAACAATAAAACTTCGACCAATTTACTAGTCGCGAAAACTAAAGTTGCTCCTCTGCAAACTATTAGTATCCCAAGACTAGAACTATGTGCGGCAGTACTACTGTCAAAACTTATAGCACATGTTCTAGCCCATATGAAACCGTTTTCTCATACGGTATTCTTGTGGTCTGACTCGTCTATTGTGCTCGCCTGGTTGAAAAAGCCTCCCTATTCGTGGAAAACATTTGTGGCCAATAGGCTTACTCAAATTACCAACAACGTAGGCAATAATACAAGGAGGCATGTACGCACCGCCGAGAATCCAGCGGATCTTGGAACTCGCGGATGTACGCCCCAGGAACTCAGTGACAATACGCTATGGTGGAATGGACCAAGCTGGCTGTCATTACCGCCAGCCAACTGAAAATAAATTTTTTTTTTTTTTTTGAAAAATTAATAAAAAATTTTTTTTTTTTTTAACCAATGTTTGTATGAACAACTCCGATAGAGCACAAATATTTGAGCGAGGAGACGAGAAACGATAAAAAAATAAAAAAAAAAATTTTTTTTTTTTTTAATCCTAATATTTTTTAGATATTATATTATATTTAGATATTATAGCGACACTTGCTAAATAATTTCCAAAATAATTAATTTGCTTTTTTTTTTTTTTTTTTTTGAGAACCGAAGTGAAAAATTTTTGTCGCGTGCAATATTTGTTTTTTTTTTTTTGCAACCCAAATTTTTCACTTCGGTTCTCAAAAAATATATATATATTTTTTTTATTTATGGAGTCAAAATTAAAACTAGTGTAGGGTATATTGTCGCACTGCAATAATTGAGTTTTATATTATAGCAGCTTGACTTGATATTTTCTCTTGACAGCACTCCTACGCTTTCAGCTGTTGCATACGTTACGATATTAAACTAGCACCAGGAGCGAACCGGACATGTACCTCAAATGTTCTTTGAAAAATTTTAATCGTAGGGGATAACGAAAAAAAAAAATTAACCAAAGAGAACGAGAAACAGAGAGGTCATTGAACCTGCGCGGGATGGCAAATTATAACCGTTTATTATTTTTTTTTTTAAAAATGTGAGTCGGTGTGCATATGAGTGAGAACATTAACGCAATTTATTGCACACCGTTAAAATTTATTACAGGTTACTGACCTTCGTGACGGACTATACCGTATTCAATATGCTTTTTGTTGCAGCTAGTTCCGTTGCTGTTGTCGTTGCGATTCCCTTCAGCTGGAATTTGCGGTTTGTTGTTGTTGCTCCAGTACACTTGCAGTTTTTTTTTCTTTTCATTGTTCAAACCAAAAAATAAAAGTTCCACGGTTTTCCACGACAAAAAAAAAAAAAAAAAAGTTGTGCGCTTTCAAAACCATATATTATTTAATTAGACGCACAATATTTTAAAAAAAAAAACAAAAAAAAAAAACACTTATGCTTTCTCTTTGGCCCTTTTTGGGCCCTTGAAATTCCGTCACTGCACAAGACACACAACGCTTCCACTATTTTTTGTGCGTTAATGCAGCGATTTGCTACGGTTTTTTTTTTTTTCTCACTTTTTGGTTTTTTTTTCCAGCGTTTGGAATTGCTCTGTTTTTGAGCTTCTATTTTTTTTCTTCTTTTTCAGCGTTTTGCAACTTCAAAAATAAAATAAAAAAAAATTTGTTTGATTTTTTGCTTTTTTCTAGCGCTTATGTGTATGTGTATATGCACTACACTTTTTTGGTTTTGGGGGTTGATCTCACTTTGATTTTTGCCTTTTGTAGCGCTTGCATATGCGCTGTACACTACACTTACTTTTTGCTTTAATTTTGCTTTTATTGCACTTGCACTCACTATTTATTTTTCCGTTTTGATTGATTTCTCAATGCCACTTCACTTCACTGCTTATAGCTTTCAGCAGATTTTTTTTTTATACTACTTCTGGTGCTTTTACCTTGGTTTTTTCTGCTGCTGCTTCTTATTCGCTGAGCGCATTGTAAAGCGGCCGATGACGATTGATTCGATGCGATGTCGATTATTGCGCTTTGGCGGCAATTATACAATTTAAATGCGTCGAACCCTTGTGGACTGTATAATGTAAGAGCCAATCCTCTGAAGGCTCGAAGGACCAATGTTAATTTCAGGGGTTACGGGATGCCCAGAAAATTAGGTTGTTGCAAGTTATTGATGATGCGTGGTGAACAAAGGGTTTCTAGCTAACAAGTATAATTAAACCAATCTGGTCTTACGGTCTCAAGATATTGGGGAAAATCAAAAACATCAAATATTGGTATAACTCAACGGCAATAGTCAAAAATACTTCGACTAATTGCGGGAGCTGATTGAATTCTTTCTAACGCAGACATACACCGAATCTTAATATACGCACATTAAAGGAAGAAGTAGTAACAGTAATCAGATTGCAACACATCTGAATTGGGCCTAATTCCAATACCGAGTAAAACAACAGACGCTTTATGGAACTTACAACTAAACGATATTTTAAACGAGTCCGACCAAACTAGTCATATTATATGTATATTATATATATACATTTTATAATTTTACAAAGCTATTTATATATGCTACACTACTTACAGTGAACGTTGCGGTATCGAAAGAGGGCTCTATTTCTTATTTGCTTGCTCAGCATAAAATATCTATATGCAAGCCAAATTCTTCACCTGATCTCCAGAGTTGTGTTTTTCTTAATGGTCATTTCAGATACAAGATAGGCGAAAATTTCTACAACATTAAAGTTTAAATTCTCCATCTTCACAAGCCGTGACGATGGCGAGCAAGAAAACAATAAGTACTTCATCTTGTCCTCATTCACCGCTCAACCCATAACCGGAGACTGCGTTTCAATCTACTTGAACGGCTTGCTGACTTTATTTGCCGATGATATCAATATCATCCGCGTATACGAGCAGCATCAGTTTATTTTGGAAGATCGAGCCTGGCATATTCCGTCAAATCGTTGGAGCCTAGAGCCTTTTTTTAGCTTTCTAATGAGTGAATCATTTTTGCTATCGTCCGGTATCTCCATCATTAACTGGTGGCTCTGGCATCACTTCTCTATATGCTGCATTGTGTTCTTCATCTGTAACCTGGCTCCCGTTTTCGTCTTTACAGAAAGAAAGAAATGACCTTCTTAGCAGCTCTATCCATGAAACGGGTGATATGTCTCCACTGCTCACATATATCTTCAGAGGATGGAAAGGTTTCCCGGATCATTCAGGCTGAGAAAGCTTTCGCGTTCTGTTGTGATTGCAAGTTGCCGACGTCAAGCGATCGTTTATTGTTGGATCGTATGGCGTGCACCACTTTATTAATTGTAATAAAATTTAGCCGGCTATTGAATTTAAAAATAAGCCAAGAATCAAAACCTAGCATACTATGTATTCTCTCAAACCGCTCTCCGCGACCACACTCTTCGCCGATAACGCTCTGTCCGATCATATACATTCACAATATCTCTCACAGCACAGTCCTCGGGACTTATCCTCTCAGACAATCTTCATTATTCTTTCCACATTACATTCGCCTTCCCAGAACACTTTTGCGTCATAACTAGGATTTATAGGTGCTTTTAATTTAAATAAAATTCTCAATTCAGCGAACTCCATGAGGAGGCCATTCCTGTTAAATTTAAAATTAAACTTGTAAAATTCCGGTGAATTCCTACTCGAATTGAAATAGAACGAAGTCTCTATCTATTATCATTTCCGAGATCATTTCGTTCATACGGACGGACAGACAGACATGGCTATATCGACTTCACCATTATTTCTACCTGTTACATACATTTGCACAAAACCAATAGGCTCTTGTACCTTCGGTACAGGGCCTTAAAACTATGTAAATAATTCTACGTAAATTATACGGCATAGCTAGCTGTGTGTCTGTTATATCGACACTAGCATGTCAGGTTTGCGCTGCTACGCCTCTTTGACTTTCTTTTATATATGTGAGCCATCACCGGGAATGAATTTTTTCTAGTCCAATTTATATTTGATTCATTATGGTATATGCTCCGAGACCACGTCTAGCAACTATAGATTCCTTGATATCTGCTGTTACCTTCTACATATAATGTAGGCTCCAAAATTTATGAATTGTAATACATAACCCTTAGCTGCCTTTGGGTTGGATTTTGAGTAAAGACAAGAATTTTACCCCAGCATACTTCCCTCAACACGCTCTCCCCACTCTTAGCGATTAACATACTTTCCCTCCCACGCATCATAACTACAAATTAAAACCGATTTTATAAAAAAAAATAGCACTATCACTCTCATCAGCCTCTCGTGACACAATTACCGAAACTTAACGCACAAATATTATTCAAGATGATATTCATATAAAATCTATTTAAGAATCGTCTGTATTATTATGATAATAATGCCAATTATAATTAAATTAATCAGAAAGTTACAACAATTCTGGAACGCGATGTAGATCGTATTTAAGGATAGATGCATTATGCCTATGCTATGCACCGTAGCGTACTCAATAACTTCCCAAAGTTTTATGGTGACCGGACGAATAGTGTAGCGATCCATTAAGGACAGACATCCTACTAATATTATAAATGCGAAAGTTTGTATGTATGGATGTATGTTCCTCTCTTACGGCTAAACCGCTCAACCAATTCGTCTGAATTTTGGAATAGAGATAGATGGGATGATGGAAAAGAACATAGGCTATGTTTTGACAAAATCGGTGGGGGCGTTGCCCCACCCCCCATATAAGCGATATTTAAAATTTGTCATATCTTTGCATCCATTTAAGGTACAGAGATGAAATTTGGTATACATGTTAAGAGGATGAGGAGAAGTCAACCTGTTAAGTTTGGACAAAATCGGAGGGGGCGTTGCCCTACCAGCCCTATTAGCGATAATCAAAATTTGTCATATCTTTGCATCCATTTAAGGTACAGAGATGAAATTTGGTATACATGTTAAGAGGATGAGGAGAAGTAAACGGGTTAAGTTTGGTCAAAATTAGAGGGGTGGTACACCACCCCCGTATAGTTCCACAAATGAGGCAAAATAAGAAATGTAATTAGATATGCTACTTTTTTTCGGAAGATCCGCGGACGAAGTCGCGGGTAAAAGCTAGTACGAATATATAAAAACATTATTTTTTTTTATATAAAATAAATATAATACAATTCATCTAATATTAACTTGTATTATTAAAATTAAATGTAAAAACTTGTATGTAGTGAAACATTTTGAATACAATTTTTATGTATACAACTATACAGATAAATAAAATTGTAGTGTCTTTTTGTAATATTAAAATAACCGATTTTTACTAAATGAATATACGGTATACACGGTACATATTCCAAAATATATTTTTTTTTACAATTTTTGGCTGTCTGTTTCGGCTAATCTCTGAAAAGGCTGGGCCAAATTTAACGATACTTTCACTGGTAGATAGCTGATGAAATAAGGAATATAGGTTTACATAAATCGACATTTCTTTGCATCTATATGAGGTACGGGGATGATGTTTGGTTTTCGTGTTGATGTGATCGAAAGAAAATCACATCATAAGTTTGGTCAAGTTCGGAGGGGGCGGTGCCCCACCCCCAATATAAGGGATAAATATAAATCGACATATCTTTGAATCTATATGAGGTACCTGGATGATTTTTGGTATACGTCTTGATAAGATTAGAAGAAATCACTTGATGAGTTTAGTCAAAATCGGATTGAGCGGTGCTCGACCTTGCGTAATAGCGATAAACAAAATTCGATATATCTTTCTTTTTAAAGTACGGAAATTATATTTGGAAAAGTTGGAATGGTTTGGCTTTCTATAGGAAACATATATATTTGCAACATTCATTTTAAGAAAAGTTTTTATGGGCGCAGTAAAGCACGCCAGATGCAGCTAGTTATTTAAATAAAAATGAACTGCTTTAATTTCCTTAATTTAATTGCTTTAATTAGTTTTGAATAGCAGCTGTACCTTCTAGTTGCCATATTATCATACGGACTGCAGGACACACGTTTATAAACTAAAACTACTGGCCTTGTCACGCTGATCCTGAATATATATACTGTCCAGGTGACTAAAAGGTGTTGAAAGCATTTTGGCTAATTTACACTCACGCTATGTGCGATGAGTTTATTAAAAAAACGTCTAATTTATTTTCGTCAATTAAACAGCTTATTAATTTAACCTGGAATTTATGTTTAATGCATGAAGTGAAACCAGGCTATAAGTATACAAACTTCACTAATAATACTTTTTTTGAATATATAAAATATTCTAATATAAAATATTCTAATATAAAATATAATTGAATATTTAATATTTGTTTTAGTCCTTCTGGATGCACTTTTTGGGGGAAAAAACCTTGGTCACGAAAGAAGAAAATTGTTTGGCAAATCGGAACTCTTATTGGCGCTCCTGTGGGCATAGCTTTGTTAGCTGGTATTGCAGTTCCTTCAATTGTCATTGGTAAGTAAATAAGGCGCATTTCACCATAAAACAATATAAAAATATTAATCGGTAATACTTAATTATTTCAATAAAAGCAGAAAAGCCTTCGGTAATACTTAATTATTTCAATAAAAGCAGAAAAACCTTTGGTACAGCCGTTAAAACTTTTCACACACACCAATATATATTTTATTTCGTGTTTTAGTTGTTTCAGCTCAGCAAATAAAAAAGTTTTACTTTTAAACTTTAGAAACGTGAAAGAAGTAGTTTAGTCAAATAGTCCAAAACGGGGTAACTCAACTACAAACCTTTATTTTGGTATTCTAACTGTTGTCTCAAAAGTTTTATAAGATGCCGTATTAGCTTTCTTAGATTTTCAAGCTCACACGTCAAGAAAATTAATTATTAGAACGAGTTTCCTTTGCCTCAAATCGTATTTGCTTCTATTATAAAAGTTGTCGAGTGTAAAATTCTCTAAAAATTTCGTCTTCAGCAATTTTTAATACAATACTTTACCGTTTTTTAAGATAGAGTGGGAAAAGTACGAAGCGCTCAGCCATTTATGCCATAAAACTTTAAAACGACCAAAAGGGTCGTTGACTCCTCCTTTTCACTGTTAAAAACGTCGAAGCTAGTTGAATATACCAAAACAAAAATTCAAAGGACGGTAGAATTGAATATTTTTCAGACAACGAATCCAAAATGCCCTGCACCTTTACTTTTGTAATGACGCGGTCACTCGCATACATACTCGCTACAAGTAAACACCTTGATCTGCTGCTATATGTTGGTTCCAGTAGCACATACATGAGGCTTTAATTATGAGCAAATCCTAATATCTAGCTGCGTGCTGGAGCTCTTTCATCCACTCGAATGAGGTGCCCAGCCCAGTGCATCCGCTGGAATTTTATGCGCTGGACTATGTCCAAGACGCGATGACGGAGAGCGAGAAGATACCAAGTACTTCGTCTTATCACCGCTAGACCCATGAGCCGATACTGTTTTTCAATCTCTTGATTCCGACATACTCTGTATTTACGGGCACTGGCGTAGAATGTATTCTATCCGAAGATTGAAAAAATCGCACGACAGAGCATCGCCCTGCCTGAATCGTCTCTTGGTATCAAAGTGGTCGGAGAGGTTTTTCCACACCATCACAACGCTTTTATTAATGCCTAATCTTAAAAAGAAGTCCATTGTGCCAAACGCGATCGGACGCTTGCTTTGCATCAAGAAATACTGATGCACAGTGTTATTTGCATTCAAATGCTGTATGTATTTCTGCTACAATACGATGAATTTGTTCCGGTGTGTCATGCCTTTGCCGAAATCCGAACTGATGATCTGGAAGTATGACACCATCAATAAGTGGAATCATTCTTCGAGCAAATATTCTCTTAAATATTTTTGAAATTATTCCCAGACTTCATTTGCAGGCTTGTCAGGATTTGAGATAAGAATTATATTTGCACATTTCCATTGGCTGGGAAAATCGCTAAGCCTAAAGAAATATTGTATATGAGGACAAGCAGAAGTACTCTTATTGGGAGGGCTTTTATAGTTGTCCATCAGTTCCATCATATCCTTTTGATTTTTTTGGATCAAGTCTTTTAATCTGAGTTTGAACCTTAGAAAGTATTACAGTTGACATAGGTGGTTGAGTTTGCAAAGTGTATCAATACCGAAGGCGACTACTTCCTCAGCACGACTACACAATGAAAAGTGTGTATATTGTTCTTCAAGATGCGAAGATTGTGATTAAAGATGAGAGAGGCAGAAAGTGCAACAGAGAGAGAGAAGCCAACACCAACTTGTAGTTGAAAACAAACGAACGCAATGTTTATTTTGCATGTGTGTGTACAACACAGGCAATCAAGCGTGGAAACAACCATCCCCTCTGACTATCGAAATCGAACTAAAATTTAAGTGACCAGAAAAGAGAACGACTAACAGCTCGCAGACCAAGAAACCGGTTGACTAGTTCAACAGCTATGATTTTTTGAGATTTTGATGGGTAAATGTTCATTTATTATTGTTGTATGTTTGTTTCAGTTCTTTTGGAAGCCTAAAACTAATTGATTCAGGATTTTAGTACTATTGACAAAATTTTTTTCTACTCGTTGCGTATAATAATGTCAATCAGTTTGCTTAAGAACTTGTGACGATGGCAGGCCATCGCACAACACATAAGCATGTTCACAGCAACATACAACAATAGCCAAGCGGATAAATAGGGCGACTAAAAACCAACAAACTTAGAGCACCACAACGACAATAGCCGAGACGCACCCTGCAAACAATAAGATCAAAGCGCTAGCGAACGCATGGAAATCAAGTATGCACATCATAACAGAACCTACGCTGCCGATACAAGATAGTCAAAGCAGCGCACACTTGCTTCCATGCGTTCTCACATTTACCGCAAGAGCTTCTACGCGCGAAGATTTTTTCTGCATTGTTGCTGTCTCTCGATTCGCAGCTGCTGCAGCGGTAAATTGTTTAAAACGAAAGGCGCATACGCAGAGAAATGAAAACTGCACCTGCGTTGCGTCGATAGCAACGAACTCATGGGGCTGGGCATGTAAAAGTCATACCTGTGCCTAAGTGTGTGCAGGGTATGAACTTCTGGCGCGTAACGGATGATTTTGCATTGGAATCATAGAATTGCGAAATCGAACCGAAGCAGAAGCGCCGGCATCAGATAAAAGGTTCGACTGGACTGGACGCAAATGATTCTGGGAGTTTGGTTTGAGCAGTGAACAGAGACAGACGTACACGGATAATATCAAGGAAAGCAACACGTGGAATCAACGAAACCAAAGGAGGCGAAGAAGAGAAAAAAACAGATCAGAGACAGAGCAACGAGAGGGACAAGGAGAGAAATAGCAACGAGAAGAGGTACATGGCAACGATGCAACACAGACACTTGCGGAAATTGGTTTGGGTGATTATAGGTGTGAAATTTGTGAAAAGTGACAAGAATTATCGTAGGGCCAGCGAACATTTGTCCTTATTTTACACATTTTATAATTACAAAGGTGCGTCTTATAGACCACCGGCGTAATCCAGCATAACGGGTGCGACTCTTAGTCCGCCTGCGTTCCCAAACTCTCAAATAGAAATAGAACACTTTTCTAGTTACAAAGGTGCGTCTTGTAGACCGCCGGCGCTACCCAGCATAACGGGTGCGACTCGTAGTCCGCCTGTTACTCCAGAACAGCCAACAGATGTAGGACATATTCAAGTTGCAAAAGTGCGTCCTGTAGACCGCCAGCGTAACCCAGCTTAACACGTGCGTCTCTTAGTTCGCCTGTTTCACCGAAATCTCCACAGGGAACAATCTTTACAGTTTCAAAGGTGTGATTCGAAGTTCGCCTGCGTAGCAAACATCTCACAATAAATAAAACGAAAAAAGAAATAATGGCCGCATTGATATAAAAACAATCTGGAAAATATCACCGCCAGTGGTCACTGAAACTTAAATTTCTGTGACGAACGCCTGGACATCCGACGAGGATACAACTCTTTACAAACTATAATACATTTCTAGTGATGACTCTAAGGCTTACATAGAATTATAAAACGCATATATACATCCATGCTCCCATTTTCACTTTTGCGCTTTGCGATTTTAATGAAACACAAAAAGTTTCTATCGAAATGTTTCATTTCTAATGTGTTTTGCAGCGTTCCATTTTGCAAAATCAGCTGTTTATTTGTAATTACATTTTGAGAGGCCAACAGAAGGCCAAACAATTCTAGAATTAAGTCGAATGAAATACATGTTTTTGCGACAAATGCACTACGTCTCTTTTTGCAAATTAGCTGATTGCACCAACAGAGTTGCCAAGCATTAACAGTTGTTCATTCGTAATTAATTATTAACATTTTTTTCAGCACGAAAATATTTTTATACATTATAATCATATTGCTATTTTAATTTTTGAACTATATTACTTTACACACAAACATACACAGCAAATTTTTCCAAGTTTATACATTGTTTCGAATCATTTGTCGTTCCACCAATTAATAAGTCAACCCTGACAAATCTTTGTGTTACCGGTCTTAGCAAATTGCTTTTGTTATGATTGATTTTGCAGCTTTGAAAATTTGAGGAACATTCATTAAATAATAATTTTAAGTTTAAAGTTAGTGTGACGACGTGTCTGGCTGGGGTATCCTCACCGTGTGTCCAGAGTTCGCCGCAACATAAAATTAATAATTTATGTTGAGACCAAAGCCTATTTTGCTAGGTAAGTAAGTACTTCAGAGTTTAAAGGTTAATTTCAAGATCTTTATTCAAAATTATTTTATAACTTAAAGGCTAGACTTACACTTATATAGGGTGGGTTACTCTTACCGTCCCTGTGCCGACTCGCTCGACTCTGTTCTCACAACTCCGGTACTAACTGCGTCCGCTGCTTGGTACCTACAATGCTCCTTACTACCAACACTTTTAGTCCTACAAATTGTCTACGAATCTTCTACCTTGTACTCAAACAGCGCTCCAGGTGTCTGGTTGCCCACAACACCTGTACAATCTACGAATTCATATCAGCACCTTGTACTCCAACAGTGCTTATTTATTATTATTCTTTTATTATTCTTTTATTAATGGCAGTTATTTTGACTTATAAACTAACAGAAAAGTGATTTTAACCTATATACTAATAATTCTTGACTTATAAACTAATGTGAAATGATTTTGACTTATAACTAATAATGATTTCGATTTAAAACTAATCACTTATATTCCTACAAAAACTGCTTAAATTATACCCTACATCCCAATTACTATTTCTTACGTGTCAACCAAACCTACATGACTACAAAAACCTACATGACTACAAAATATATATATGCGGCTGTGCGTCGCTACTATAGCGGCGTCACACTCCCTTACTTTAGTTGACAAAACCAAACAAAAGAAGGGCCCTATTAAAACCTCAAAAAAAAAAAATATCGTCTCTACTCCGCCGTCCTTGGAGTCAGAGACACCACCTGCCAAGTACCATTTCGGGCTATACATACCCGCGCCAGACGTCCCGATATTTTCGTCCTGAAACGGACGTGGACTCTTCGGCGTTGCAGTCTGCGTAGTTTAATGACTTCTAATGCTGATGGCGGTAACGTCGGCTGGTCTGATGTCGCCATGATCTCCCGGTTTGTTGTTGATGCTGGTCCACCCAGGGTAGACGTGGGAACCGCTCTGAGTCGCTGCACTGTCCTTGGGACTTCTCGTCCTGAGGTAGGTGCCAGTTCTCTGTTCGATGGCACACCTGGGACGAACGTTTCGACGGCCGGGTTTAGGATTGATTCCCCTGAGGAAGATGGCAGCCCTTCGCTCGATGGAATCGTTGGAATCGTGAGCCCGTGAACGCTGTGAAGGAGGCACGTCGCGTGGAGTAGCAATTGGACGTAAGTGCACCTCCAATAGCTTTCTACCGCGACCCCTTCCGCTTGCTCTCGGCTCTGTGTCGATCGGTCCCATCGATGGAAGAAAACCAGCAACATATTATGACCGTGTTTCAATTGTGGAAGCGGCCCGACGAAGTCCACAAAAATTGTCTCCAGGTTGCTTGGGCTATCTTGGTAATTATTTTGCCTGCTTGTTGTAGCTGCGTTGTTTTGTGCTTCTGGCAGGATTCACAAGTCCCGACCCATTTAGCTATATCCCAAAACATCCCGGGCCAATAGTAATTGTTGGCCACTCGTAACGTAGTCTTCCGACTACCGAGATGTCCGGCCGTTGGGGTACAATGAGATTCCTTGAATACTCTCTTAACGTTGTACCAACACATAACTTCCAGGGAGGACAACCATCTTCTTTCCCAAATGCTGCGATGTGTCGATACAGCTGGCCATTGATGGTATAGTCTGGGAAAGCTTTCGGGTTGGTTATCACTTCTGTTTTCCGGCGTTGCAGCCAGCGGTATCGTTGGGTTGCCTTGATAAGGTATCGGACACAACATTTAATTTACCTCTGCGGTATTTTACCCCAAATGAGTATGCTTGGAGTTCCAACTTTCCACTGGAACAAGCCTCGTCCGGGCACCGTGAACGCCGTATATTTCTTGCTAGATTCATCCATAGGTATCTGTCAGTACCCGTTCTTCAAGTCAATTGTATTTATGTAGATCGCCTCCTTCAATTGGTCTAATATAAAATCCATCCTCGGAATAGGATATGCGTCCTCTATCGAATGCTGATTGAGCTGGCGATAGCCCACACATAACCGCCATTGACCATTCTTTTTCCTCACCAACACAATTGGTGTACTGTATGCGCTATGAGAAGGTTCTATCTGCCCCATCCGGAGTAGTTCATCAATCTGCTCGTTGATAATTGCTTGCATGGCAGGATTTCATGGATAGTAACGTTGCTTTAGTGGTCGGTTGACTTTCTTCTTTATACTGTGGGTGGTGAAAGTCCTTGTCTAGAAACCGAGCAATTTTGTCTTCGCTAGGTTCCCCTTGTAGTCCTTGCATATGTGTTATGCTACCAGCGGCCGTAAACTGTTGCTGTCTCGTCTCGTTCGGCAACTTTAGGATTACGTGCTGTCCTCCACAGCTAAACTGTACCCATGCGCTGACCAAGAAATCCATTCCTAGGAGGATATGGTCTGTCACTCCAGACAAAATCAGAAATGATACCTGACATTTCTCTTCTCCTAGGCGCACGTCTGTTTTCAATACGTGTGTCACCATCCGATCCGTTTCGTCTGCCAGGTGGATGGGGTAGGTTTCCTTTATAATGCTCGTTGGGTGGGGGTGGTTTGACGCGAATTACCGGCTCACAAAACTCCTGGTTGCACCCGTATCGATGATACCTTTAACCAGTTTCCCCGCTATCCATATTTCTGCTGTGAGCCGGCGTCCGTCACATTTCAGTGCTTGGTGGTGTGGCGAGACATTGGTTTCGCTCCCCCGGTCCTTCTCGCCATGGCTCCGGGGCCTGGTTCCCGACCTGCGTTGATGGCACTGGCATGACCCAGCACCTCTGTATCCGCAGCGTTCACAGGACCATTTCGGCCTACTTCTGCAATCCCGCCTGAAACGCCCGTCTTGTCCACAATTCCAACATCTGACCTGGTACCTGGTGTCGCGTGGCTTACTGGCTACGGCTCCTAGCCAGGCTGCGGGTGTAGTGTGGGCGGTGTTCCGAGTATGGCGGTTCACCTAACGCAGGCTTTCGGGCTCTCCAGCCATTGCTACTCATTTACCTAAAGCTGTGAATTCTTTCCGCTTGATGAATAGCTGTATATCCGTATTGCTATTACGGTAAATACGCTCCAGCTGTCGCTATGGTGTGTAGCCGGCATGTCTCATCAGCGTTTGTAGCGCTAACACAAATGGCTTAAAACTTTCGCTCGCTCCTTGAACTCGGCTCCAGATCTGGTCTTCTAGTTTATCGTAAAACCGGTCCGGGAGAAAGAACTCCAAGAAGGCCCCGCGGAAATCTGACCACCTGGCCTAATCTTACTGGTTATTCCGCTACCAATTCAATGCGGTGCGCCGTAAGACTTCCGGCATAGCCCGTACCATGCTATTCGGGTCTAATCCGTGTGCCTCTGCCAGCTCCTCCATCCGCTCCACGAACTCGATAGGATTGCCTGCGCCGTCGAACTCGACGTTCCACTTCCTAACCCGGTTCATCAGTTCACCCGGGCTAGGGATATGCTCCTCCGGTCTCCTTCCCAGGTGCGCAGCTGTCCGTGTGCTGTTGGTTGGCTCAAGGATACCATCCCTATGTATCCTACCCATGGCCAGCGGAACTACCTTGTCCATTCTCTCCGGTACGATGCCGGCTATATCACTCCGCGAACCGCACGGAGATGTCACCATAAACGGCAGCGGTGAAGCGGGCGAGCTGCTTCTCGTGTACTCCTGCGCGTACTCCAGCAATCTCTGCACCACTCCGTCCTCATGGTCTCCCTCGCGAATGAAAGCTGCGCATCGCTTCCTTAATAACATCACTGTGCCGACAGGGTCTAGTCCAAACTCGTCGGCAAACGCTGTCAAGGTATCTGCCCGTGCGTAATATATCCACGCCGTAAATACCTTCTCCAGTCCGGCTTTCGTCTCCGGTACTCATTTGTCCTCCTCGAAGCTCATCGCGAAACTTTCCCTCTAAATCTGTTGATACTTAACTGACTCCCTTGTGGAAGCGGATGTACGGTTTTTGGTTGCCTCTATAGGCCACGGTCCCTGCTCGGGCGCCACTGTGACGACGTCTCTGGCTGGGGTATCCTCACCGTGTGTCCAGAGTTCGCCGCAACATAAATTTAATAATTTTGCTAGGTAAGTAAGTACTTCAGAGTTTAAAGGTTAACTACCACGTTCCGACCTGCGTCGAAATCAATTAGCCTCTCTCCATTATTGAAGGTAGTGTCGTGAAGGCTAAATTTTCCGACGGTTCGGCCAAAGATTCCTTCCTTACCAATCTTGGCGTTGAAATCGCCAAGCACGATTTTGACATCGTGTTTGGGTTAGCTCTCGTACAGACGTTCCAAGCGCTCATAGAATTCATCTTTAGCATCGTCGTCTTTTTATTCCTTCGGGGCGTGCGCACAAATCAGGCTAATAAAAAAATTATTAGCCTTGATGCGTATCGCGGCTAGGCGCTCGTCAACAGGTGTGAACGTAGAGACGAGGCCACGTAGTTTCCTACTCATCACGAAACCACATCCAAATTCGTGCTTACTCACATGGCAGCTGTAGTAGATGTCACAGGATCCCAATTAAGGGTGCGGACATTCCAGGTGCATATCCGTAAATCGTGATCCTTATAGGGTTTGCGGGGGTCGTCATCCCTTTTTAAAGGAGGGGGGCCCCTTCGCCTTCTCACTAACTAAAACTAAAACTAAAAGGAAGCCTCGGAAGGACCCCTTTGATGACGACCCCCGCAAACGCTATAAGGATCACGATTTACGGATATGCACCTGGAATGTCTGCACCCTTAATTGGGATGGTGCAAATATCCAGCTGGTTGATGTCCTTGAAAAATGCAAGGCTGACATCACCGCAATCCAAGAAATCCGATGACATCTACTACAGCTGCCATGCGAGTAAGCACGAATTTGGATGTGGTTTCGTGGTGAGTAGGAAACTACGTGGCCTCGTCTCTACGTTCACACCTGTTGACGAGCGCCTAGCCGCGATACGCATCAAGGCAAAAAATTTTTTTATTAGCCTGATTTGTGCGCCCCGACGGAATAAAAAGACGACGATGCTAAAGATGAATTCTATGAGCGCTTGGAACGTCTGTACGAGAGCTAACCCAAACACGATGTCAAAATCGTGCTTGACGATTTCAACGTCAAAATTGGTAAGGAAGGAATCTTTGGCCCAACCGTCGGAAAATTTAGCCTTCACGACACTACCTTCAATAATGGAGAGAGGCTAATTGATTTCGCCGCAGGTCGGAACATGGTAGTTAGTAGTACCAGATTTTAACATCTTAACATCCACAAGGCTACATGGCTGAGTCTTGATCAAATAACACGCAACCAAATTTATCATGTTCTGATTGACGGAAGGTACGCATCGAGCGTGTTGGACTGGACGTGCGAACGTTACGTGGTCCCAACATTGACTCGGACCACTATCTTGTCGCAGCCAAGGTACGCACTAGGCTCAGCGTAGTGCACGCCGCACGTTCCAACATGCAACGAAAGCTAGACGTCGGCAAGCTGCAATCAGAACAGACCGCCGCAGCCTTCTCAAACACACTCTCCCGACTGCTCCGGGAAACCTCTCCGTCTTCTCGAGATATATGTGAGCAGTGGACACATATCACCCGCTCCATGGATAGGGCTGCCAAGGATGTCATTGGTTATACAAAACCTGTGAAGAATTCATGGTACGACGAGGAGTGTCGCAATGCTACTGCAGAGAAAAACGCTTCCTATCAGCGAACTCTGCAATCGGGAGCAACGCGAGCTGATAGAGAGCGATATCGAGAGAAACGGAGAGAGGAGAAACGCCTTTTCAGACGCAAGAAATCGGAGCAAGAAAGGCGGGAGTTTGAGGATGTTAAGATATTACGTAACAGAAATGAAGCTTTAAAATTCTAACAAAAGGTCAGGCGTCTGACTGAAGGTTTTAAGCCCGGAGTAACTAAGATTATGGAGGAGTCATTTCTCCAACCTACTCGGAGGCGATGAAGCGCACAATACCGCCGATAGAGAAATGACACCGGAACCACCAGTTAATGATGGCACTATTGTAGAGCCACCGGACTATAACGAGGTCGATTCAGTTATTAAAAGGCTGAAAAATAACAAAGCGGCAGGCTTTGATGAGCTGCCAGTTAAGTTATTTAAGACCGGCGGCGAAGAGGTGGTTAGGAGTATGCACCAACTTTAATGCAAAAGAAAGGAGACCCCGCTGTTTGCGCCAACTACCGCGGAATAAGTCTCCTTTCCATTGAATATATGACTCTGTCAAGCGTATTGTGTAATAGGCTAAAGCCATATACCGATTCACTGATAGGACGATATCAGTGTGGCTTCAGACCAAAAAGGTCGACCAGTGACCAAATATTCACATTACGCCAAATCTTGGAAAAGACCCGTGAGTTCAACAAAGACAGTCACCACCTATTTGTCGATTACAAAGCCGCTTTCGACACGCCGATAAGAGCGAAGTTCTTCGACGCCCTGTCTGCACTAGGTATCCCGGCAAAGATTGTCCGTCTTTGCATGGCGACGCTATCTAACACACAAAGCGTTGTCAGGGTGGGGAAAAACCTCTCCGACCCCTTTGATACCAAGAGAGGTTTCAGGCAGGGCGATGCTCTATCGTGCGATTTTTTCAATCTCCTGATGGAATACATCCTACGCCAATGCCCGTACATACAGAGTATGTCGGGCTCGATCTTCCGAAAGGAAGTGATGCTGCTCGCTTACGCCGATGACATCCATATTATCGGTACGCAGGAACGACGAGTCAGCCAGGCGTTCTCGGAGATTGAAAATCAGTCTCGGCTCATGAGTCTAGCGGTGAACGAGGACAAGATGAAGTACTTGGTGTCTTCTTGCACTCCGTCAATGCGTCTTGGACGGTCAGTGACGATGGAGAATTTCAACTTCAGTGTTGTAGAAAACTTCGTCTAACTCGGAACAGAGATAACCAGTAACAACAACGTCAGCCTAGAGATCAGGCGAAGAATCACGCTTGCAAACCGATGCTTTTTTGGGCTGAGCAAGCAACTGAGAAGTAAAGCCCTCTCTCGACGGAGTAAAATAAAGATATATAAGACGCAGATACTCCCGGTCCTACTGTATGGCGCAGAGGCATGGACCGTGATTGAGTCGGACGAGACAGCGTTAGAGGTCTTCGAGAGGAAGATTCTTCGCAGGATCTTTGGTCCTATTAGAGTCGGCGACGAGTTTAGGTCCCGTATGAACCGCGAGCTGTACGAGCTATTCGATGAGATTGACATAGTCCAGCGCATAAGATTCCAGCGGCTGCACTGGGCTGAGCACCTCATTCGAATGGATGAAAGAGCTCCAGCACGCATGGTTTACATGGGGGGCCCAAACTTGATTGGTGGACGCCGACATAGAGGACGACCGGGCACTCGATGGAATGACCAGGTATGGAGAGATCTCTCCGTACTTGGCATTCAGAACGACTGGCGCCAGCGCGCACAAGATTATGGAGGCTGGCGCGCTTTTCTAACTAACTACTCAGGTGCCCCCCTTTCCATTGCTCAGTGCAAACACCTTCACATTTGCCGGAAAAAATATTGTTCCTTCTAATTACAATCTGCCCAATTCACACTAGAAAACGTAACGCCATTTAAATTAATTGATCTTACAATAATATTAGATACAAATGGAACAAACATATAGACATATAGATAAAATGCTTATCAAGTCACAAATACAACTGCAATACCGACACTATAATTAATGTTGTTAATTCAATCATAATGACCAAAATGGACTTCTGTCTACATTTCTATGGAAGAGCTTCTAAAACTTCACTAAATAAATGAAGAACACTCTACCATTCAGCAGTAAGATAAGCCTTAAATGTTAAATGCATAAAAATCTTTTTCTTTTCTATACATTTTGGATATTGATAGCCTTATTAGGAAACTTTGTATAAACGATTTAGACGTTCATTAGGACCCTAAATTAAGTTATAACAATCATATTGTGTTTATGGTAAATAAAGCTAAAGGCACTCTTAGCTGTATAAACCGGAACTTAATGACCTTTATACTACTAAACAGCTATACGCAAGATCGTATAAGTCTGTTAAAAAATATTAAAAGGTAAAAAAATCAGTTTTATGCAAATATCTCTCTTCCTATAATTTTTATGCTATTTGCAGCTATGATATTGCAGATCGATTCTCTACAAATTTTGTTTAAAATTGTTTTTTGTGCGATTAACCGTTTTTGAGAGAGATTGCGGGGCTCTCAGCCATACATAGCATTATATACAAGGTCAACCGTCAGACAGGTAAAAACTACGATGTATGATATTATTCAATGCCAAAAAAAAACTTTTATTATTATTGTAAATAATTTGCATTGTTTATTAGTTAATACACCAATTAAATAATATTTTTCATTTACAATAATTATCTATTTCTTATAACTAGAAAGTCATTCAGAAAAATAGTTTTATTATATTTTTTATATTTAATACATCTTTAATTATATTATGGCTCAACAACTGTTATTTTATTTGACGGATAGTAGGACTACAGTATAAATATAAAAGCATAGGGGCAAAGAAGAAATGCTGCTTGTTGTAAAGAAACATTTTATTTTTAAATGCATTGAGTGGCTGTGACACGACTTCTGCACTATTCAAAAAAGAGAAAAAACCTTATATTTGGACATTAGAGAAACTTCCGAATGTCGAACATTTAACTCGTCTACATAAGTATTTCAAAAAGAAAAATGCCTTCTACAAACTTTATATGGATAATGCATTATGCAACATATAATGCTTCAAAATCGGAGGACAATATCGATAAAAATCCTGTGGCATTATCCAATCTTCCGCCAAGTGCAGCGGGTAATCAAAATATCAGCCGCGATAAGTTTTAGTAATAACACGTTTAGTGAGTGTAGTTTTATATAGTAATAAATAATTTAACTATTTTTAAAACGGCGGCATCTGAAAGAAATCCCAAAAAAGTACAGTAGTGTTGAACATTCCATTTCTAATTTATACGTTCATCAGCTAAATTACAAAATGGACATTATATTTGAAATATTATATATTGGAAAAATAGTAACTTTGTTTGTTTTTATTAATAAATAGAATTCTTTGTTTTTATTAATAACTAAAATGCTTTGTTTTATATTTAAGCTGGACTTTGTACAGACGTCGCTAACTGGGGTATCCTCCGTCAGAAATTTATTAAGAAGGTCGAGACCTAGGCCTGGCTTGATAAATAAAGTTCTTTTCACTTTTGTTCATATCCATATGAAAACAATAAGATTACATATTCTTATATTTTGAATAACTTAAGACTACATCTGTCCTGTAAGAGAGAGTGTTATTATCTTTACCATAGTTACCCTGATCGCGAAAACGTTACTTACAATTCTCTAACTTTTTAACTACTAAATCTTTACATGCCCCACTATCGAAATCGCTAACTATAATTCCGATACCGAAGGCATCTATTATGATCCCGATACATTTTTACATTTATTTTATACACAGTTACGAGTCCGAATAACACTCAAGAATTTAGATTAAGTTTATTACAATAAAATTCAGTCATTTTTAGATTATTAAAAAAAAAAAAACAGAGAGTTATCATTAATTTTTAACCGACTTCAAAACCGAAGAGTTTCTATGTTAGTCTGTATGCATATTTTTACCATTAGTTTATAATAAATGATATAAAGGGTTTTCTCCCAAATTCAAAGTGGCACCTCCTTTGCTTTTTCCATTGACTTATATTGGTATATTTATATCATACTAAACCAATTGTTTTATATTTCAGGCATACCTGTGTGGGCAGGTCGAAAATTACTTAATCGATACAAGTCAACTTCAAAAAGGAAGAGGAATATATCAGTGGCCATAGGAGTAACTGCATCGGTATGTATCTTAAAGAACAAAATATAAATTTTAAAATAAACTTGTGAAATTCCGGAGCAGTCCTAGTCGAATGCAAAAAACACGAAGTCTCTATCTATTACCGTTTCCGAGATCCTTTCGTTCATACAGACGGACGGACAGACGGACATGGCTATATCGACTCCTCTTTCACTCCTGACCATAATGGGGGTAACTTTGGGGGGTCTCCGACAATTAGTTCTTCCTGTTACATACATTTGCACAAAACCAATAGGATCTTGTACCTTCGGTACAGGGCCTAAAAAGTAATCATAAATAATATGTAAGAATTATTAGCGCAGATTTACTTTAAAATAAATTATAATTATATATAATTTAATTAATTTATTAATTTAAAAATATAGATATTCAAGCTCTGTGGGTGTAAATCGGTAAGGTCGTCTACGATTTTGAATCTCTATTGCTGTTAATTGGCGCATATGTGAATTTTCGTCCGTGATCAATCGTTCGGTGTGGAGGTGGCTGCATTTTTTTATGGTTTCTGTCCCTGTGTCGATACCTATGTCATGATGAATGTCCCTGTTTCCTACATACCAATCAGCGTTTGTAATTATTCTTAGTCTCTTTGACCGAGTCCTTTGGATAGTTTTTAAATTCGTTTTGCTTGCTGTTCCCCACATCTATATCCTGTATTTCCATATTGCCATTATAACTGGTTTATATATATTGATTTTATTATACATATAATGATAATTTTGATGTTTTCCTAGAAGCCAGTTAAGTTATCGAAATTGATTTTTGACTTCATTTTGTTTATTTGTTATTTGTTGTTTTCATATAAGTTTAGCATCTATCATTATTCCAAGATATTTTGCACTAGTTCGAATTTAGATTTCTTCGTCCTTAATTTTAAGTGAGTACATATTTACTTGATTTCCTATTTTTATATATCACTTGACCCGTTTTTTCCGTGTTAAATTCAAAGAAGTTCAATGTTCGAAAAGAGGGCTATGTATGATTGTGTAATGTATTAAACTCGGTAAAATTTTATAAAGGAATTTTATGATAAAAATTCGTCCCAGAGTGTATAAATAGCTAACCATGATTGTAGAAAACAACAATTTAGTGGGGATATCATCAAAAATTAAACGAATTAGGCACTGCTAAACATGAAAGTGGAATAGAATATCCTAAAAATTCAATTCATAGCGTTTGTGTGCAGCTTTTGGTTAAAGTTGATCGATCAGAGATCGAAAATAAATTTTACCGAAACATATAAACCAAATTTTTTTCAAGTGAAACTTCTTTAGCGAGGTGTAAGTCCAAAAAAAGTGAAACGGAATTTAAGATGATGCTTGAGAGACGCAGAGGGGTTAAGCATTGGCGGCTTGTGCGTCTGAATCGTAGATATTGAGGGTTTATGCTTGAGTTAGAGAGAGATGCTGTTGTTGCTACAGTTTGATTATGTGCACAACATTGAATTCTATTTGGTGCTCATGTAGAGAGCGAATTTCATTTATGCTCTTAATTTGTGTGTGTGCCCTACACTACCACGATCTCGTATATTAATTTGAGTGCATATCTTTAAGGTTTTGCTGTTATATATATAATAATTATTTAGATAGAAGAATGGCTTGTCTATCTAAGTTGTTCGTTTCTCACAAGTTTTTAAAATCATATTGGAATAGTTAAGCTTAAAAAAGGTGAGCTCAATGCAAACATTTTTGAACATAAAACTACTTGCATTGAAGTAACTAATCTCATAAAAAGAGCACACAAAATTTGTAATTGGGTATCATGAGCTTCGAAAGAGAGCGCTTTGTTTGGTGACTAGACTCTAGTCTAGGGCAGGGTATATTTAACAAGATAAGAGCGCACAGCTTTTCTTCTTCTTTCCAGTGACCTAAATTTTAGTTCGCTTGCGATCATGCGTCTTCACGCATTTACCTTGTTAAGTATACCCTGCTCTAGTCTATAACTATGTACCATGTGGCGGACAAATATGTTGGCATATTTTGTTCATTATGTAAGCGACTTTGATGGAGAGTAGATGTGTAGCAGAAGAGTGTAGATTTTTCATCATCTTGATTTTGTGCTAACAGCTGATAATTTATCCATTAAAACATAACGTAGTAAATGAGCGACTTAAACCATAGTGTAATTATACATAGTGACGCCACTTCAGCCAGGCGTTCTCAAAATAGCTACTGTTGAGAGAAGATAGCTACAGTTCAGAGAGAATAGCTACACTCAGTATGCGACTACATGTCTCTCTCTTCTGCTCTCAGCATATATATACATATATTGTGCGAGTTGCGCTACCTTCTATAATTGTACCATGACTTGAACAACAAAAGAAACGAAAGAACGCACACGTAGTCATTTTAAAATTTGATTTCTACAATTTTGTTTAGCAGTTTCACTTCAATAGTGTGTGCTTATATATGAGGCATTCTCTGAAAAAAATTCCACTTAAAAAAAAGTTCTCCATTTTTTCTAACAATTATATATCTAACTAGCTGTACCCGACACGCTTTGCTGTGCCCAGTTAAAGTTATTTTCAACACACAATATATTCTCCTCCAACTCGACTCCAAGCACTTCTCTACTTCTTTCAGCTATATTTAAAACCGAAAAATCAAATAACTTTTTTTATCTTTTAAACTATGAAACTTTATTCTCTTGTCTTAACTTGTTTACTTTATCCGATCCCATTAACATGTATACCAAATTTCATCCATGTACTTCAAATAGGAGCAAAGATATGTAGAATTTTTTTGTATCGCTTGTATAGGGGTGGGTATAACCCCCTCCGATTTTGACCAAACATAACACGATTACTTTTCCCGATCCCATTAACATGTGTAATAAATTTCGTCCCCGTACCTTAGATGGATGCAAAGATATGTTGAATTTTGCTTACCCTTGTATGGGTGGTGGGGCATAGCTCCCTCCGATATTGACCAAACGTAACACAATTACTTTTCCCGATCCCATTAACATGTGCAATAAATTTCGTCCCCGTACCTCAGATAGATGCAAAGATATGATGAATTTTGTTTATCGCTTGTATGGGTGGTGGGGCATAGCCCCTCCGGTTTTGACCAAACATAACACGATTACTTTTCCCGATACCAATAACATGTGTAATAAATTTCGTCCCCGAACCTCAGATGGATGCAAAGATATGTTGAATTTTGTTTATCGCTTGTATGGTGGGTGGGGCATAGCCCCCTCCGATTTTGACCAAACATTACACGATTACTTTTCCCGATCCCATTAACATGTGTATTAAATTTTATCCCTGTACCTTAGATGGATGCAAAGATATGTTGAATTTGGTTTATCGCTTATATGGGGGTGGGGCATAGCCCCTCCGATTTTGACCAAACATAACACGATTACTTTTCCCGATCCCATTACTTACTTACTTAAATGGCCGTCAACCGTCTACCGGTCATGGCCGCGTCCAGGAAAGCGCGCCAGCCTCCATAATCCTGGGCGCGCTGGCGCCAGTCGTTCTGAATGCCAAGTACGGAGAGATCTCTCCATACCTGGTCATTCCATCGAGTGCCCGGTCGTCCTCTATGTCGGCGTCCACCAATCAAGTTTGGGCCCCCCCATGTAAACCATGCGTGCTGGAGCTCCTTCGTCCATTCGAATGAGGTGCCCAGCCCAGTGCAGCCGCTGGAATTTTATGCGCTGGACTATGTCAACCTCATTGAATAGCTCGTACAGCTCGCGGTTCATACGGGACCTAAACTCGTCGCCGACTCTAATAGGACCAAAGATCCTGCGAAGAATCTTCCTCTCGAAGACTTCCAACGCTGTCTCATCCGACTCAATCACGGTCCATGCCTCTGCGCCATACAGTAGGACCGGGAGTATCAGCGTCTTATATATCTTTATTTTCGTCCGTCGAGAGAGGGCTTTACTTGCTTTTGCTTGCTCAGCCCAAAAAAACATCTGTTTGCAAGCGTGATTCTTCGCCTGATCTCCAGGCTGACGTTGTTGTTGCTGGTGATCTCTGTTCCGAGATAGACGAAGTTTTCTACAACACCGAAGTTGAAATTCTCCATCATCACTGACCGTCCAAGACGCCTTGACGGAGTGCGAGAAGACACCAAGTACTTCGTCTTGTCCTCGTTCACCGCTAGACCCATGAGCCGAGACTGTTTTTCAATCTCCGAGAACGCCTTGCTGACTCGCCGTTCCTGCGTACCGATAATATCGATGTCATCGGCGTAAGCGAGCAGCATCACTTCCTTTTGGAAGATCGAGCCCGACATACTCTGTATGTACGGGCATTGGCGTAGGATGTATTCCATCAGGAGATTGAAAAAATCGCACGATAGAGCATCGCCCTGCCTGAAACCTCTCTTGGTATCAAAGGGGTCGGAGAGGTTTTTCCCCACCCTGACAACGCTTTGTGTGTTAGATAGCGTCGCCATGCAAAGACGGACAATCTTTGCCGGGATACCTAGTGCAGACAGGGCGTCGAAGAACTTCGCTCTTATCGGCGTGTCGAAAGCGGCTTTGTAATCGACAAATAGGTGGTGAGTGTCTTTGTTGAACTCACGGGTCTTTTCCAAGATTTGGCGTAATGTGAATATTTGGTCACTGGTCGACCTTTTTGGTCTGAAGCCACACTGATATCGTCCAATCAGTGAGTCGGTATATGGCTTCAGCCTATTACACAATACGCCCGACAAAGTCTTATATCCAATGGAAAGGAGACTTATTCCGCGGTAGTTGGCGCAAACAGCGGGGTCTCCTTTCTTAAAGATAGGACAGAGAACACTGAGATTCCAGTCATTGGGTATGCGTTCATCGGACCATATCTTGCATAAAAGCTGGTGCATACTCCTAACCAACTCTTCGCCGCCGGTCTTAAATAACTCAGCTGGCAGCCCATCAGAGCCTGCCGCTTTGTTATTTTTCAGCTTTTTAATAACTGAATCGACCTCGTAATAGTCCGGTGGCTCTACAATAGTGCCATCATTAACTGGTGGTTCCGGTGTCATTTCTCTTTCGGCGGTATTGTGCGCTTCATCGCCGAGTAGGCTGGAGAAATGACTCCTCCATAATCTCAGTGATTCCTGTTCATCCGTTACCAGACTTCCATTCTCATCCTTACAGAAAGTTACTCCGGGCTTAAAACCTTCAGTCAGACGCTTGACCTTTTGGTAGAATTTTCGAGCTTCATTTCTGTTACGGAACATCTCAACATCCTCAAACTCCCGCCTTTCTTGCTCCTTTTTCTTGCGTCTGAAAAGGCGTTTCTCCTCTCTCCGTTTCTCTCGATATCGCTCTCTAACAGCTCGCGTTGCTCCCGACTGCAGAGTTCGCTGATAGGAAGCCATGTAGCCTTGTGGATGTTAAGATGTTGAAATCTGGTACTACTAACTACCATGTTCCGACCTGCGGCGAAATCGATTAGCCTCTCTCCATTATTGGAGGTAGTGTCGTGAAGGCTAAATTTTCCGACGGTTGGGCCAAAGATTCCTTCCTTCCCAATCTTGGCGTTGAAATCGCCAAGCACGATTTTGACATCGTGTTTGGGACAGCGCTCGTACAGGCGTTCCAAGCGCTCATAGAATTCATCTTTAGCATCGTCGTCTTTCTCTTCCGTCGGGGCGTGCGCACAAATCAGGCTAATATAAAAATATTTAGCCTTGATGCGTATCGCGGCTAGACGCTCGTCAACAGGTGTGAACCTAGAGACGAGGCCACGTAGTTTCCTACTCACCACGAAACCACATCCAAATTCGCGCTTACTCGCATGGCAGCTGTAGTAGATGTCACAGGATGCTTTTTTAGAGCAACCCTGCCCTATCCATCGGATTTCTTGGATTGCGGTGATGTCAGCCTTGCATTTTTCGAGGACATCAGCCAGCTGGATACTTGCACCATCCCAATTAAGGGTGCGGACATTCCAGGTGCATATCCTTAAATCATTATCCTTATAGCGTTTGCGGGGGTCGTCTTCATTAAATTCCTTCCGAGGCTTTCCTTTAGTTTTCATTGGGGGGTTATTTTTAAAGTGGCGGGTCCCAAGCCCAGCGCACCAACCCCTTTTTAAAGGAGAGGGGGCCCCTTCGCCTTCTCACGTTAGCTCACCTCTGAACTGATGTTCAGAGGCTACCCGATCCCATTAACATGTGTAATAAATTTCGTCCCCGTACCTCAGATAGATGCAAAGATATGTTGAATTTTGTTTATCGCTTGTATGGGTGGTGGGGTACAGCCCCCTCCGATTTTGACCAAACTTAACACGATTGCTTTTCCCGATCCCATTAACATGTGCAATAAATTTCGGCCCCGTACCTCAAATGGATGCAAAGATATGTTGAATTTTGTTTATCGCTTGTATGGTGGGTGGGGCACTGCCCCCTCCGATTTTGACCAAACTTAACACGATTACTTTTCACAATTCCATTAACATGTGTTATAAATTTCGTTCCCGTACCTCAGATAGATGCAAAGATATGTTGAATTTGGTTTATCGCTTGTATGTGGGGTGGGGCACTGCCCCCTCCGATTTTTACCAAACTTAACACGATTACTTTTCACAATTCCATTAACATGTGTAATAAATTTCGTCCCCGTACCTCAGCTGGATGCAAAGATATGTTGAATTTTGTTTATCGCTTGTATGGGGGGTGGGGTACAGCCCCCTCCGATTTTGACCAAACTTAACACGATTACTTTTCCCGATCCCATTAACATGTGCAATAAATTTCGTCCCCGTACCTCAAATGGATGCAAAGATATGTTGAATTTTGTTTACCGCTTGAATGGGGGCAGGGGGCACTGCCCCCTCCGATTTTGACCAAACTTAACACGATTACTTTTCCCGATCCCATTAACATGTGTAGTCAATTTCGTCCCCGTACTTCAAATGGATGCAAAGATATATTGCATTTTTTTGTATCGCTTGTATAGGAATGGGTAAAGCCCACTCCGATTTTGACCAAACATAACACGATTACTTTTCTCGATCCCATTAACATGTGTAGTAAATTTCGTCCCCGTACTTCAAATGGATGCAAAGATATGTTGAATTTTGTTTATCGCTTGTATGGGTGGTGGGGCATAGTCCCCTCCGATGTGGACCAAACATAACACGATTACTTTTCCCGATCCCATTAACATGTGTAATAAAATTCGTCCCCGTACCTCAGATATATGCAATGATATGTTGAATTTTGTTTATCGCTTGTATGGGTGGTGGGGCATAGCCCCTCCGATGTGGACCAAACATAACACGATTACTTTTCCCGTTCCCATTAACAAGTGCAATAAATTTCGTCCCCGTACCTCAAATGGATGCAAAGATATGTTGAATTTTGTTTATCGCTTGTATGGGGGGTGAGGCACTGCCCCCTCCGATTTTGACCCAACTTAACACGATTACTTTTCCCGATCCCATTAACATGTGTAGTAAATTTCGTCCCCGTACTTCAAATGGATGCAAAGATATGTTGAATTTTGTTTACCGCTTGTATTGGGGGTGGGGCACTGCCCCCTCCGATTTTGACCAAACTTAACACGATTACTTTTCCCGATCCCATTAACATGTGTAATAAATTTCGTCCCCGTACCTCAAATGGATGCAAAGATTTGTTGAATTTTGTTTATCGCTTGTATGGGGGGTGGGGCACTGCCCCCTCCGATTTTGACCAAACTTATCACGATTACTATTCACAATTCCATTAACATGTGTAATAAATTTCGTCCCCGTACCTCAAATGGATGCAAAGATATGTTGAATTTTGTTTACCGCTTGTATGGGGGGTGGGGCACTGCCCCCTCCGATTTCGACCGAACTTAACACGATTACTTTTCCCGATCCCATTAACATGTGCAATAAATTTCGTCGCCGTAACTCAAATGGATACAAAGATATGTTGAAGTTTGCTTATCGCTTGTATGGTGGGTGCGGCACTGCCCCCTCCGATTTTGACCAAACATAACACGATTACTTTTCCCGATCCCATTAACATGTGCAATAAATTTCGTCCCCGTACCTCAAATGGATGCAAAGATATGTTGAATTTTGTTTATCGCTTGTATGGGTGGTGGGGCACTGCCCCCTCCGATTTTGACCAAACTTAACACGATTACTTTTCACAATTCCATTAACATGTGTAATAAATTTCGTCCCCGTACTTCAAATGGATGCAAAGATATATTGCATTTTTTTGTATCGCTTGTATAGGAATGGGTAAAGCCCACTCCGATTTTGACCAAACATAACACGATTACTTTTCTCGATCCCATTAACATGTGTAGTAAATTTCGTCCCCGTACTTCAAATGGATGCAAAGATATGTTGAATTTTGTTTATCGCTTGTATGGGTGGTGGGGCATAGTCCCCTCCGATGTGGACCAAACATAACACGATTACTTTTCCCGATCCCATTAACATGTGTAATAAAATTCGTCCCCGTACCTCAGATATATGCAATGATATGTTGAATTTTGTTTATCGCTTGTATGGGTGGTGGGGCATAGCCCCCTCCGATGTGGACCAAACATAACACGATTACTTTTCCCGTTCCCATTAACAAGTGCAATAAATTTCGTCCCCGTACCTCAAATGGATGCAAAGATATGTTGAATTTTGTTTATCGCTTGTATGGGGGGTGAGGCACTGCCCCCTCCGATTTTGACCCAACTTAACACGATTACTTTTCCCGATCCCATTAACATGTGTAGTAAATTTCGTCCCCGTACTTCAAATGGATGCAAAGATATGTTGAATTTTGTTTACCGCTTGTATTGGGGGTGGGGCACTGCCCCCTCCGATTTTGACCAAACTTAACACGATTACTTTTCCCGATCCCATTAACATGTGTAATAAATTTCGTCCCCGTACCTCAAATGGATGCAAAGATTTGTTGAATTTTGTTTATCGCTTGTATGGGGGGTGGGGCACTGCCCCCTCCGATTTTGACCAAACTTATCACGATTACTATTCACAATTCCATTAACATGTGCAATAAATTTCGTCCCCGTACCTCAAATGGATGCAAAGATATGTTGAATTTTGTTTACCGCTTGTATGGGTGGTGGGGCACTGCCCCCTCCGATTTCGACCGAACTTAACACGATTACTTTTCCCGATCCCATTAACATGTGCAATAAATTTCGTCGCCGTAACTCAAATGGATACAAAGATATGTTGAAGTTTGCTTATCGCTTGTATGGTGGGTGCGGCACTGCCCCCTCCGATTTTGACCAAACATAACACGATTACTTTTCCCGATCCCATTAACATGTGCAATAAATTTCGTCCCCGTACCTCAAATGGATGCAAAGATATGTTGAATTTTGTTTATCGCTTGTATGGGTGGTGGGGCACTGCCCCCTCCGATTTTGACCAAACTTAACACGATTACTTTTCACAATTCCATTAACATGTGTAATAAATTTCGTCCCCGTACCTCAGCTGGATGCAAAGATATGTTGAATTTTGTTTATCGCTTGTATGGGGGGTGGGGTACAGCCCCCTCCGATTTTGACCAAACTTAACACGATTACTTTTCCCGATCCCATTAACATGTGCAATAAATTTCGTCCCCGTACCTCAAATGGATGCAAAGATATGTTGAATTTTGTTTATCGCTTGTATGGTGGGTGGGGCACTGCCCCCTCCGATTTTGACCAAACTTAACACGATAACTTTTCCCGATCCCATTAACATGTGTTATAAATTTCGTCCCCGTACCTCAGATGGATGCAAAGATATGTTGAATTTTGTTTATCGCTTGTATGGGGGGTGGGGCATAGCCCCCTCCGATTTTGACCAAACATAACACGATTACTTTTCCCGATCCCATTAACATGTGTAGTAAATTTCGTCCCCGTACTTCAGATGGATACAAAGATATGTTGAATTTTGTTTATCGCTTATATGGGTGGTGGGGCATAGCCCCCTCCGATTTTGACCAAACATAACACGATTACTTTTCCCGATCCCATTAACATGTGTAATAAATTTCGTCCCCGTACATCAGCTGGATGCAAAGATATGTTGAATTTTGTTTATCGCTTGTATGGTGGTTGGGGCATAGCCCCCTCCGATTTTTTTGACCAAACTTTATTCGAACACTCTCCTGAATGAACTGAAGATCGTCTGTGAATTTCAGTTCAATCGGTTGCATGGTTTTGCTTCCTATAAGGAACATACATACATACATACATACATACATACATACATACATACATACATACAAGATTAATTTTTATATATATAGATGAAAACTAAAAAAAAAATATGATTAGTTTTTGGTTTGTAACTCATAAAAGGTTAAAAATTCAAACAAATTTTTTTTTTCAAATTTTTTCTATGAAATATTAATTTTAAAAATTTTTACGATAAACAGTTTTCAAGAAATTGTGCACAAAAAAGCCTCTTGGATTTTTAAAATCCGTTCATTCGTTTAAAAGTTATGGGGATTCGAAAATTTTGTTGCAAAAAAGTTTGACCCCTGACAGTATGGCAACCCTGCCATACACGGACCTAAAATCTTATTAGGCCCTGTACCGAAGGTACAAGAGCCTATTGGGTTTGTGCAAATGTATGTAACAGGTAGAAATAATGGTCGGAGACCCCCCAAAGTTACCCCCATTATGGTCAGGAGTGATAGAGGAGTCGATATAGACATGTCCGTCTGTCCGTCCGTCCGTCCGTATGAACGAAAGGATCTCGGAAACGGTAATAGATAGAGACTTCGTGTTTTTTGCATTCGACTAGGACTGCTCCGGAATTTCACAAGTTTATATTAAAAACTTTCCCTTCCCCCCCCCCCCCCCCCCCCTTCCCCATAAAATCACCACCAAGGGCAAAAATTTCTTCGGCACAAAAAAAAGTAAGTATGCCAGTATAGAGATATCGTCCTTCTTAGCCAAAATCCGAAAAGTTCATCAAAATCGGATAATAAATGACGATTTTATAAGCAATTGAATTTGAACGACCCCCCTTTTCTTTTCATTCATGTTCGCGCAGTGAGAAGTGGTCATGTGTTTGATCATAAGGTCGGGAAACATTTAATGTGTTTGTTAGGCGAACTGAACTGGTACAGGGCCTCTTACAGTCGGTTACGCCCGAATGAAATTTCCTTACTTGTTTTTTTTTTAGTTTTCACATATACTATTAGATATATAATTGTCAGAAAAAATGAAGAACTTTTTTTTTATGTGGCATTTTTTTCAGAGAATGCCTCATATGTGAGACACATTATATTTTTTTTGTACTTTTATCATAAAAGTACTTTGTACTTTTATCATAAACAATTACACAGCCCTGCAAATCTAAATTTGTTTCTGCGAATGAAATAAGACATAGTTTATCTGAAAGAATTTTTTAAGCTGAACACGTTATTGTTTTAAAACTCCCATAACGTCACCTCTAAAAATATCATTTTTTTGCCATTTTTTAAATAAAAATTAAGAGTGACTTATAATTTTAAATTTTTTGTAATAGTTATCATTTTTTTTTAAATAAAAATCTGCATTAAAAGTCATGGAGAGACTTATATATAAAAAAAAATAGGTAATATAAGTTAATATTCGAATCATGTTCAACGATTGAAATCTCAATTTTCTCTGTCCTATCTTTAAGAAAGGTCATCCGCTATTTGCTTCAACTACCGTGGAATAAGTCTTCCTTTCATCTGATAGAAAATTCTGTCGCACATTTTCAGTAATGGCTATTATTTACGTTTATATTTAAATAACAGTTGTTGAACCGATTCTTCAGACAATTTGCACCATAACTTTAAGATGATCTTCATATGCGACATCATGAGCACGTAATGTATATGTTAAAATCACGGAATGAAACTTTATCACATATAAACTCGATAGACAAGTCGGAAACGGAAATATCTTCAGTCGGCAGGGATGATTTGACTGATATTAGAACACATCCACCAGAGCAATTATGAAGATTTTTCTTAAATGAAACAAAGTTGTCATAGTATAATAATGAAGTATTCAGGATATGTGGTTGAAGCGACATTTCTGTGAAAACAATAACGTCAGAACTAGCAGATAAACTATTTAGATAAAGATCGCTTACTTAAGTTTTTAGACCTCATTTTGCAAGTGAAGAATGAAAGAAAACGAACTAGTTTTTTGATGTTCATTATTATTATATTTATTATTATTAAAAAAATATAAAGGTCTATGACTTTTAATGAACACTTTTATTCAAAAAAGTCTTTGATAATTTTGATAACAAATACTTTTAATTTATAAAAGTCAATTTTAATTTTATTTGCAGACTAATTTAATAAAAACCAGTTTTACTTGTTATATAGATTAACTTAATAAAAATCATTAATAATTTTTATTTGGGGATTTGTTTAAGAAGAGCCTTATTAAGAAATTGGTATGGTAAATTTGTATATTAAAAATCCGGAAAAAATCTTAAAACTGATTTTTTACATATTCTGTTTAACCCTCCGATTAGTGAGTCATCCGTTGCCCTTGTACGAGGTACAAGGCCCTATTTATATTTGTATCTATATGCACTAAACCCTAATAATAGGGGTGTTTGTCGCCTTCTCACAGTTTGCTCACTTTCGAACGACTGTTCAGAGGTTTCCCATGAGATACGTGGCCGCACGTTTGTGAGCCGCTTGAGCCGTTTGCAAAAGAATCATTGGTGACCATTTCTAAGTGAATTTCCTAAAAAGTTTTCGAAAAGAACAGTTGGTTCTTTAAATGATCATCTAGTTTATTGAAGAGGAGACAATAACGTAACTGTTGATATTACAGGTAAAAGGTTCATTAAGAGTAATGTTGTACCTTATAATCTATACCTTCTTGCAAATTTTAATTGCCATATTAATGTACTACAGTTAGAAGCGACTAATGAATACATATATAAATAAGTATGAATATATTGTACCTTATAATCCATACCTTCTTGCAAATTTAATTGCCATATTAATATACAACCGTTGGAAGCGTCAAATGCATACATATATAAATAATTACACAGCCACATAAAAAAAAAAAAGTACCCGAGTTGGGGAATTAGACCACCCATTCCTTATGTATTTTGATGCGCTGAACACGAATCTGCCATATTGGATCCGCCATTTTGAATTTTGAAAGTCTGACTTGAAATTCGTAATCAGCGACCCCAAAAATGGGGTGGTCTAATTCCCCAACTCGGGTATTTTTTTTTTTGTGTGGCTGTGTTATGAATGGCTATGATAGTGAAAACATTGACGCAAAAAAATCAATGTAAATGTTTCTCTTGATGAAGTTAAAAACTATGTGACAGAAGCAGCATGTTATATATTTCACAGTGAGATAGATTATAATCTAATATGATATAATCTGACAATTATCAGTATCATACTATTTGCCATTTAGATATACATTTATCAAATAAGTAATATGTCATATTTAGACCATTGACACTAAAGAAATCGAAGTTATAATCATTTTTGAGATAAACGGTCGATGCGGAAGCTCATAATTTTTATATAATGAAATTCATTTATATTATATATTATATTATATGGCATGATAAAAAATGGAAAATAAACTATTTTCACGTATGAACATATATTGTTTTCCCCACAGATATAGAACTGTTGCATTTAAGAATTTTATTAATGCATATTTATGCTCCGTCATTTGTAGTTCTAAGAACATACAACAATATTGTTTATAGTTGTCATGTCTTATAATATTACCAATCTTTTCAGACTTCTCAAATGGATCATACTTCTTCCGATCCCATTACCATTTATACCACATTTCATCGTGTACATCAAATGGATGCAAAGATTTGATAAATTTATTCATCGTTTAATAAGTGTACCAATCCCATTAACATGTATACCAAATTTCAACCTAGCACCTCAAATGGCTGGAAAGATATGAAGAATTTTCTTTATGGTTTATGTGGGAGCGGGGCATTGCCCCACCGATTTTGAGTAAGCTTCATAAAATTACTTCTCCCGACTTTAAAAACATGTACATATATACCAAATTTCATCTCTTCACCTCAAATGGATTCGCAGGTATCACTAATTTTGTTTATGGTTTATATTGGCGGCAGAGTGCATTCCAAATTTCATCTCTTCACCTCAAATGAATTCGAAGGTATTAATAATTTTGTTTATGGCTTATATGGACGGCTGGGTATCGTTTCATCCAGTTTTGACCGATATAGGTATTACTTTTTCCTACCCCATTAATGTGCATTCCAAATTTCATATCTGCACCTCAAATGGATTCGAATTTATGACTAATTTTGTTTATGGCTTATATGGGCGACAGGGTATCGCCCCATCCAATTTTTACTGAAATAGGTAGGATTACTTCATCCTTGCACTTCAAATGGAATCGAAGACATGACTAATTTTGTTTATGGCTTGTATGGGAGTCAGGGTATCGCCCCATCCAAATTTGACTGAAATAGGTATGACTACTCTTCCGTACCCGATTAACGTGTATTCATTTCATCTCTGCACCTCAAATGGATTCAAAGATATGACATATTTTGTTTATGGCTTTTATGGGCGGTGGGTTATTTTCCCATCCGATTTTGACTGAAATAGGTAGGATTACTTTTCCCTATCCCTTTAACGTGTATTCCAAATTTCATCTCTGCACCTTAAATGGATTCGAAGATATGATGAATTTTGTCTATCGCTTTTATGGGGGACAGGGAATTGGTCCCTCCGAATTGGACCTAACTTATCAGGATTACTTCTTCCTACCCCATCAAAATATCTATCGAATTTCATCTTTGCACCTAAAATCGATACAAAGATATGGGAATTTTTTTTTTCCGCTTATATGGTGGGTGGGGCAACGCCCCTCCGATTTTGTCAAAACGTAGACTATATACTTTTCCATCGTTGTATCTATCTCTATACCGAAATTCATACCAATTGGTTTAGCGGTTTAGACGTATACATCCAAGCAGCTGATTCATTTTGCTTCGCCTCAACAGCGGAATTACAGCGTAACAGCGTCATAACACCACCATAACAGTGCCACGACAGCGACTTAACAGAAAAATATCGTAGAAGCGAAACCACATGAAAGTTTATACTGTACGTGTGCAGCAGCGCTGCGGCAGAGAAAATCCCTATGCGCGGTGCATGGCGTGTGCCGGACACTGGTCTAGTGTCTGGCGAGAGCATTTTTTTCTTTCACAATTTACAATATTTATTTCATTTTTTGATTGCAATACACCGCGAAACTGTAAGAGGCCCTGTACCAGATCAGAATCTAAATTCTTTCCTAACAAATATATTAAATATTTCTCTAGCTTATGCTCCAAGCACTGCAAAACAAAAAGGTAGAAAACTAATAACAACTTGTTGCTGGTTATCTCGGATCTTAGATAGACGAAGTTTTGTTCAACACTGAAGTTGAAATTTTCCATCGTCACTGACCGTCCAAGACGCGATGTATCGGCGTGTCGAAAGCGGCTTTATAGTCGACAAATAAGTGGGGTGTGTCTTTGTTAAACTTTGTTAAACGGGTCTTTTCCAAGATTTGGCGTAATGTGAATATTTGGTCACTGGTCGACCTTTTCGATCTGAAGCCACACTGATATCGTCCTAACAGTGAATCCGTATGGCTTCAGCCTATTGCACAATTTGCGCGTCAGAATCTTAAATTCGATGGAAAGAAGACTTATTCCGCTGTAAAGATAGGACAGAGAACACTGTGATTGCAGTCATAAAAGTGGGTGCATACTCCTAACCAACTCTTCCATAACCTCAGTGATTCCTGTTTATCCGTAACCAGATTCCCATTTTCATCCTTACAGAAAGTTACTCCGGGTTTAAAATCTCCAGTCAGACGCTTTACCTTTTGATAGAATTTTCGAGCTTCATTTCTGTCACATAACATCTTAACATCCTTAAACACCCGCCTTTCTTGCGTCTGAAAAGGCGTTTCTCCTCTCTCCGTTTCTCTCGATAGCGCTCTCTAACAGCTCACGTTGATCCCGACTGCAGAGTTCTCTAATAGGAAGCGTTCTTTTCTGCAGTAGCATTCCGACACTCCTCATCGTACCAAGAATTATTCACTGGTTTCGTACAACCAATGACCTCCTTGGCAGCCCTATCCATGGAGCGGGTTTTTTTTTTTTTTTTTTTATATTTCTTCATTATTTAATTTATAGTATATTTAACCTAATTAAACATAAAAAATTAAAATTCATACACTGCACCTAACTTAAAAGTTAACTAGAGATTTGTTTTGATTGAATTTAAAAGAGAAGATGAGTCCTAGTCAATTTTACAGCGACTTAGGATTCTTTGTTTATGGGATTTCAACTAAGTCGCATGTTTTCGTTTTTTTAAATGTCTTCGTAGACCTTTACTTTGCATTAGCGACGATGCTTCTTCGTTGGCATGATTGTCAATTCGTGATTTATGCGCCTTTGCACATTTTTTTATTTTGACGACGACCATATCTACATCAAGGTCACGATGAAGATCGCTATTGCGTATGTACCACGGAGCATTAACTATGTTTCGAAGTACAATGTTTTGGAATTGTTGAATGACATTTACGTTATTGTTTGCAGTACAACCCCAAAGTTGGGATCCATAAGCCCAAATTGGTTGAAATATTTGTTTGTAGAGGATGAGCTTGTTACAAATTGATAAAGTTGAACGTCCTCCCACCAACCAAATGGACCAAATGGAAATTTGGTTTATTGTGTTTTGGAGTTTTTTCGTTAATTCCGTTTCATCTTTTCCGATTGCAAGTATTGCGGTGTCATCAGCAAATGTAGCAATAGTGCTTTCATCCGTGTGAGGTATATCGTGGGTATATAATAAATATAGCAGCGGACCAAGTATCAACCTTGAGGAACAACTGTTTTTATGGCACGAAGTTCGGAATATTCAACACCATTTTTGATTCTGAAATAGCGATCAGAGAGATATGACTCTAGTATGACAGCATATTCCCTTGGGAAAATTGTTTTTATTTTGTGAATCAAACCTTCATGCCACAGTTTATCAAAGGCTTGAGATACATCTAGGAACACCGCTGAGCATACTTTCTTGGATTCCAACGATTCCTCAATTATATGAACTTGGTCAACTGTGGAGTGGAAAGCCCTAAAACCAAATTGATGGGTTGGAGTTATATTCTTTTCTCGAATAATTGGCATAATGTTTTTCTGCAACACTTTTTCAAAAACCTTTGAAATTGTGGGTAGTAGTGATATTGGCCTATATGAGTTCGCCTCATTTGTATTTTTTCCCGGTTTTACTATCATTATTACCTCTGAAACTTTCCAGATTTGTGGTACATAGCCTAGACTCATAGCAGCGTTAAAAATGCGAGTCAACTGAATAATGCTTTTTAGTGATAGTTCTTTTAAAAGCTCTGTAGTTATAAGGTCAAAACCTGGAGCTTTTTTGGTTTTTAGTTCACTGTTAATTATTTGCATTACTTCCAATTCAGTAGTTTTTGGTGTATTTCCGCATGGTGTTTGTGTCGATGTCTGTTTGAGAAAATACTTTCGATAAGTAATCAGAAAATACTATACATTTTTGGCTATCGTTTTTAGCCCAGTTTCCAATTGAGTATTTGATAGGTGCATTATATGTTATAGGCTTGTTAATGCTCTGTGCACATTTCCATAGGGAGTAGTCCGTACTTTTGTCACTTGTGAGGTTATACTTTGGTAGGAGTTAAAAGCTGTATTTTTAAAAGCTTTATTGGTTTGGCTTAACACACAGAAATTTCATTAAGCTTTGATTTAGCTCCAGGATACCTTGTCATTTGCCAACTTTTCCGAAGTTTTCTTTTAACCCGAATAATACTTAAAATTTCTTCAGGGTAACTATTTCTTTTTATTTTTATACTCGTAATTGGAGTACAATCCCATGCTGCGTGTTGCAATATTTCAGTGAATGACCATGCTTCATTCTCAACTTGAGTTGCATTGTGCATTACAGAGAATGTGTCAACTTTTTCATCCAACATTCTTCTAAATACTTGCCAGTCTGTCAATCTATTGTATAGGAATGGTGCAGGTTCTATACTAACTGGAGACTCACACAAAATTAAATATATCGGTGATTGATCCGAATTTAATTTTATTCCATCCTCAATAATAAGATTCTGACATAAGATTTTTAACAATTACTGCCGAACCTCCGCGTGCTGTATTATTGGGATGGATGGTGTGATAAATTTTATGGTTTTTGAATTTTATATGAGATTGCTTCGTGAGATGTGTCTCAGATATTAAGCAAATGTCTATATTTTTTATATCAAGTATTGCTTCCAATTCTCTACAATGTTTTGACAGCCCGTTAGCATTCCAAAGCATAATTTTGAGACTGTTTGCCATTATTTTAGCTTAGAAGTGGTTTCCTCTAACTTAAGTAATCGTCTATCTAAGGCTGCAAATGCTTTTCTTGCGTATTTAGTTTGGCCAATATTTGTGCAAGAATGGACTGATCATTCTTTTGGGTGGTATTATGACTTAACACATTGGTATACGTTTGGTTTTGTGTTGGCTTTAAGGACGGCAGTTTTACAACTGGTACATGAGTATGTTCGTATGATTTTTCTGGTTTGGTATTGCCTTTTATTTGATTGTGTGTGTTACCAGCCGTTGGAACAATTCCAATCTTTTCATTCCTCAGTTTTTGAAGCTTTTTTGCTACAACACAACCTCTATAATTGGCAAGGTGCGCCTCACCACAGTTAACAAACTTTGGAGCGGGTGATATGTTTCCACTGCTCACATATTTCTTGAGAAGACGGAGAGGTTTCCCGAAACAATCGGGAGAGTGTGTTTGAAAAAGCTTCGCCAGTCTGTTCTGATTGAAGCTTGCCGACGTCTAGCTTTCGTTGCATATTGGGACGTGCCTAGTGCGTACCTTGGCTGCGATAAGATAGTGGTCCGAGTCAATGTTGGGACCACGTAACGTTCGCATATCCAACACGCTCGATGCGTGCCTTCCGTCAATCAAACCATGATCAATTTGGTTGCGTGTTATTTGATCTGGACTCAGCCATGTAGCCTTGTGGATTTGGGGCATTGAAATCTGGTGCTACTAACTACCATGTTCCGGCTTGCGGCGAAATTGATAAGCCTCTCTCCATTATTGGAGGTAGTGTCGTGAAGGCAAAATTTTCTGACAGTTGGGCCAAAGATTCCTTCCTTCCAATTTTGGCGTTGAAATTTTTAAGCGCGATTTTGACATCGTGTTTGGGACACTGGTCACACAGACGTTTCATCCGTAATTCGTGGTCCTTATATCGTTTGCGGTGGTCGTCATCGAAGGGTTTCTTCCGAGTCCTTATAGTTTTCATTGGAGATTAGTTTTTTACGTTGGCGGCTCCCGAACTCAGCGCACCAACCCTCCTCAAAGTTAGCTCACCTCTGAACGGGTGTTCAGAGGCTACCCAGGAGATACTTTCCTAACAGACGTGTTCAAAAGAATTATTGTTGGCCATTCCAAAATGAATAGCAGTCAACAACTTTCCTTACATTGTGAACTTCTGCAAACGAATCCCAATCTCCCAACGGAAGCATCATAGGTCGTTCAAATTTAATTGCTTATAAAATCGTCATTTATTTTCTGATTTTAATGAAACTTTTGGATTGTGGCTTAGAGGGACGTTATCTCTGTACTGGCATACTTAATTTTTTTTGTAACGATGACATTTTTATCCTTGGTTTATTTTATGGGGAAGGGGGAGGGGTCAAAATTTTAAAATAAACTTGTAAAATTCCGGCGAAGTCCTAGTCGAATGCAAAAAGTGCGAAATCTCTATCTGTTAGCGTTTCCGAGATTCTTTGTTCATACGGATGGACATGGCTATATCGACTCCTCTATCTCCCATGGCCATAATGGGGATAACTTTAAGTTGTCTCCGACCATTATTTTTACCTGTTACATACATTTGCACTAAACCAACAGGCTCTTGAAATCGCTCGAAGTTCTGGGGCATGGTGAAAATTTCTTAGCGATTTGGCAAAACGGTTGATGTGAAATTACTAGTGTTTTCTGTAACAGCACATTAGCAAATCAAAAAAAGAATTTAAGAATTTAAAGTACAAATTATTTTTACAGAATCATATAGACATACAATTATAATTATAAATATTTTGTTCTTAACTATTTTGCAGATTTTGATCGCCCCAATTTTAGCTGGTCTTGCTATTGCTATTGGTGTGCCGATATTGCTTTTCTATGTTTACGGCATCGTCCCTGTATCCCTTTTTCGTGCCGGCTGTGGAGACGCCAATAAAAATGAAAATTTTAAATTCGATGATAACGTAGCTGATGGTAATGACGACCATATTAACAGTGACGCTGCAAGCTTTGGTACGTGTTCTAGGATGGGAGAAACCAGTTTAGGCGATGTGAGCCTAAGTGCTATTAGTGGAAGCATAATTGATATCGCTAATAGTGACCAGAGTCGTGCCAATCAATATTTTTGTAAGGAATCAACCACGGCGTTGGCCGGTAGTGTCAATAACCAAAAAATCGAATGTTTGGACAACACTTCATCAAAAAGTACATCTGCTATCGCCTGTAATAGCAACAAACTATCTTATAGTAATGATGCAAACTCTAATATTGAATCATCGGGCTCAGTTCGAAGTAGTAAACAGGTAAGCGGTTTAGGGTTTTATAATTGACCAAAATCGTTTAATAATTTTTCTTTACATTATTTTCAGTGAATTTGAAAGATCTTTTTTGGCTTTGGAAAGTCTAATTGGTTGTATCACTCTCGGATAGTTTTAAAAATAGATTCGTGTACTTTAACATTCACTTAAATACATTTACAAATATCGTTGTTTACTTGAGTATTAATATTAACATGTAAAATAGATTAAAAGCGGTTAATTTTTACTTTTACATACAAGCACTATAAACAGCGAAGTTTCGGAACAAATAGTTTCTGACACACTACGATTTTGTTTTTGATGTGGTCGACATACAATACAAAATTTTGGATGAGAGAAGTAACAGTCTAATAGTACGTTTATACGACGACGTTATTCATGAAAACATTTCATGAAAAGTCAAAACAAGTGCGTATATACGCTTATTCATGAAATGTAACTCATCATGAAAACATTTTGCGAATACTTTTCTGTTTCATGTATTTCTTCCGCCGTTGCCACCATATAGTTGTGATGATGTATGGTACATGTGAATTGTATGATACTCTGTAGTCGCGAAATTTAAATGGTAGTTGACTGTCTTTTGTTTTAGTTTCCAAGAACGCGGAAACGACACAATTGCGGTGAATATAGCTTTTTTTGAATTCCTATGCATTATATAATAGTATTTTATATTTTATAAAAAAAATTATTTAAACATTTTTGTTATTTATTTCTACTGACATATGTTGCCAACTTGTTTAAGAGTGGCAACTTTGGGTTCATTTCATGAAATTGTAAATATCGTATAAACAGCGATATTTCTTATTCGTGAAATGGACAATTTCATGAAATGTGTCGTATAAACGTAATATAAGTCATTGAAATTGCAAATAAGTTGGGAAAATTGTCACTGCAGCAGTGTAACAGAACTTGTTAATTCTTAAATGAGAGTGGTAAAAAGATATCAAATGTACGTAAAAATTACATGTATGTGTGGAAGAGCACGGAGCGCTGAGGAGAACAAAATGGACGTGGTAGCGCCACAATCGCGCAATATTACGGTTGGTTGTTGGGGAACGCTCCGTTAATGAATTAAAAGGATTCGATTTTACTAATAAGTTAAGAAGACTGTGTTCCTCTCTTTGGTTTGTCTACGTCGCTCAGTCGGAAGCGCACGACTCGACTGATATTCAGCGTCTTCGCAAAAAGTGTTAAAACGCGGTGTTAAAAACGCTGGTTTTAAAAAATGAATTTTTGTACTAGCAAATAGAATTTACTCTTGAAAGTTAGTGACTTATAAATTATTATTTTGTGCAATGTAATTTTCCGAACTGCTACTAGCAACTTAAATAAATAAAAACAAATGAACCGCTGATATGTTTAATTTCTTATAGTTATGAATATTTTAGCTATCATCCATCAGTTGAAAAGAAATAATTCTGTTAATTTTTTCATAGTATATATTGGTATGATTTATCAATGTTTAAATCATAAAAGTTTTGGCAGCTGTTTGCGATCAAGATGTGGTATTTCATGTGGAATGTACAAAGTTGATATTTCTGATATAAAAGGAATTTTACACTAGACAATTAGCTATCTAGCTTAAAATGTATTTTTAAATAATTAACGAAAAATGAATATTTCACCCATTTTACTAGTTGGGTGCAACTCGTTGCCGTGGATCAGTTTTGTTTAAAGGAAAACAATTAATATTTTTTATTTTAATAATACTTGTTAGGCCCTGTACCGAAGGTACAAGAGCCTATTGGGTTTGTGCAAATGTATGTAACAGGTAGAAATAATGGTCGGAGACCCCCCAAAGTTACCCCCATTATGGTCAGGAGTGATAGAGGAGTCGATATAGACATGTCCGTCTGTCCGTCTGTATGAACGAAAGGATCTCGGAAACGGTAATAGATAGAGACTTCGTGTTATTACACATGTTAATGGGATCGGGAAAAGTAATCGTGTTATGTTTGGTCAAAATCGATTTATTTATTGATTTATCGGTTTTAAATATTGCTGAAAGAAGTAGAGAAGTGCTTGGAGTCGAGTAGGAGGAGAATATATTGTGTGATGAAAATAATTTTTACTGTTCACAGCAAAGCGTGCCGGGTACAGCTAGTTTCTTAATAAATCAGCAAAACTGTTTTACGACTTCTGGTTTATTTTTGCACACTTATGTATGGATACTAGTTCGAGAAAGTAAAAATGATTAGCACAAAAAGGAATTAAGAAATCATACTACATACTTAACCTCACCGTGCCTTTTCTTAATTTCTAGATTTTAAAATTACATAAATTACCTAAATTGCAAAATTATACTCTACGTTTAGTAACCGAATTCTTAAAAAGAAATTAGATTAGGCAATAATAAAAAACATCAGACGATGGTCCTAGTAGTTTACATCCGATCTTCTCAAGAAATTAAAGAAGGCGGCTCCTTCCAATATGAATACATATATTTATATATATAAAAAAATTTTTTTGTTTTAATTTTTAAAATTTTTTATTTTCCATTTTTTTTATATTTTTTTCAGGGAAAAGTTCTGAACTAAAGCGAATGCTTGCATAAAAGTTGCAGATATTTATCGATTGAAGAAAAACAGAACAAAAATTTTGTTCTATTTTTTTGTATGAAATTTTAATGCGCTGCGCTAGTTTTTGATTTGTAACTCATACAAATATTGTTGGCCCAAAATGCCCTTTGGGGGGAAGAAAGGTGATGAAATAAGGAACATTTTGGGGTATTTAAAAAAAAATCGAAGGGGTCATAAAGGGTTAAAAATTCAAACAAACTTTTTTTTTTAAATTTTTTCTATGAAATATTAATTTTAAAAATTTTTACGATAAACAGTTTTCAAGTTTAAGAAATTGTGCACAGAAAAGTCTCATGGTTTTTTAAAATCCGTTTATTCGTTTAAAAGATATGGGGATTCGAAAATTTTGTTCTAAAAAACTTTGACCCCCGACAGTATGGCAACCCTGGAACACACGGACCCAAAATCATATATATTTTTAATTTTCACATATAGTACAAGATATATAATTGTCAGAAAAAATGGAGAACTTTTTTTAAATGGCTTTTTTTCAGAGAATGCATCATATATGTATGTACGTATTATCGCGTCACGACCATGCGCTGGCGTAATACACCAAACAGATTTAAATTGATAATATTACTTATTTAATTATAACTTTCGGTAAACTTTATATTGAAATAAATTCAAAATGATGTTTGTATGCACCGTAGAAGGTATATAATGTGAACGTTTATTATTCCTCACTTGTCTTTTCTTTTTGAAAACCATCCGCTTGTGCGAAACACTTGTGCACTCTCGAGCGTTCAGCAGAAAAAAAAGAAAAACGAGACGAAGCGTCGCTCATCTTCATACTCGCTACATTGTTTTGGCGAACTTAGCATGTTGCCATACTGCAATTTTCGCGATGCGTTCTGACTTCTAATTTTTGGGTATTTAAAAAAAAATCGAAGGGTCCTTAAAGGGTTAAAAATCCAAACAAACTTTTTTTTAAAATTTTTTCTATGAAATATTAATTTTAAAAATTTTTACGATAAACAGTTTTCAAGTTTAAGAAATTGTGCACAAAAGAGTCTCATGGTTTTTTAAAATCCGTTCATTCGTTTAAAAGATATGGAGATTCGAAAATTTTGTTCTAAAAAACTTTGACCCCCGACAGTATGGCAACCCTGGAACACACGGACCCAAAATCATATATATTTTTAATTTTCACATATAGTACAAGATATATAATTGTCAGAAAAAATGGAGAACTTTTTTTAAGTGGCTTTTTTTCAGAGAATGCATCATATATGTATGTACGTATTATTGCGTCACGACCATGCGCTGGCGTAATACACCCAAACAGATTTAAATTGATAATATTACTTATTTAATTATAACTTTCGGTAAACTTTATATTGAAATAAATTCAAAATGATGTTTGTATGCACCGTAGAAGGTATATAATGTGAACGTTTATCATTCCTCACTTGTCTTTTCTTTTTGAAAACCATCCGCTTGTGCGAAACACTTGTGCACTCTCGAGCGTTCAGCAGAAAAAAAAGAAAAACGAGACGAAGCGTCGCTCATCTTCATACTCGCTACATTGTTTTGGCGAACTTAGCATGTTGCCATACTGCAATTTTCGCGATGCGTTCTGACTTCTAATTTTTGGATATTTAAAAAAAAAATCGAAGGGGTCATAAAGGGTTAAAAATTCAAACAAACTTTTTTTTTAAAATTTTTTCTATGAAATATTAATTTTAAAAATTTTTACGATAAACAGTTTTCAAGTTTAAGAAATTGTGCACAGAAAAGTCTCATGGTTTTTTAAAATCCGTTCATTCGTTTAAAAGATATGGGGATTCGAAAATTTTGTTCTAAAAAACTTTGACCCCCGACAGTATGGCAACCCTGGAACACACGGACCCAAAATCATATATATTTTAAATTTTCACATATAGTACAAGATATATAATTGTCAGAAAAAATGGAGAACTTTTTTAAGTGGCTTTTTTTCAGAGAATGCATCATATATGTATGTACGTATTATCGCGTCACGACCATGCGCTGGCGTAATACACCCAAACAGATTTAAATTGATAATATTACTTATTTAATTATAACTTTCGGTAAACTTTATATTGAAATAAATTCAAAATGATGTTTGTATGCACCGTAGAAGGTATATAATGTGAACGTTTATTATTCCTCACTTGTCTTTTCTTTTTGAAAACCATCCGCTTGTGCGAAACACTTGTGCACTCTCGAGCGTTCAGCAGAAAAAAAAGAAAAACGAGACGAAGCGTCGCTCATCTTCGTACTCGCTACATTGTTTTGGCGAACTTAGCATGTTGCCATACTGCAATTTTCGCGATGCGTTCTGACTTCTAATTCCGCATAAGAAATCCCAACAAAACTTGTTATTTACAAACTTTAGTGCCGTAAAGAACTAGAAAAAGATTTCGATGCTGTCTACTATTGCCTCGACCCATGGCCCTGAGATTTAATTCTTTTGTACTGAGTTAGCCGGGCAATTCATGGCAATTCATCTTGTCCAGGTTTAAATGAACAAGGTTTAGCTCTCCGAAAGTTTGCGATTTCGAATTGCACGACTATTTATATTGACCTCTGAATCTTGCATGTTGGCACATTATTTGACCAAAAACTGCATAGTACGGCGAACAACCTATAACTGAATGGTAGTTGCTACGCAAAACTGAAAGAATTGTAGGTATGTAAGAATCCCATTTACAATGATTGGAATCCTTCGAAAGAAAATAACGAATCTTATTAACGATTTCTTTGTTTACTCGCTCTTCTGCATTTGCTTGCGGTGAATACAAAGCAGTTTTAACATGCTGTATACCATATAGAGCAAAAAATTCAGACATATCTTTAGAAATAAATTGTTTTCCATTGTCGCTATGTATATACTGAGGAACTCCAAATGTTGGAAATAGATCGTTTTCAAAGAACTTAATTACACTAATAGATGTAGCTGATTTAATTGCCTGCAAGAATACGAATTTGGTCATGTGATCTAAAACGATAAATAAGTAATTATTCTTAAGATTTCTGCAAGGATACGGTCCTAAAAAATAGAAGTAGAGTCTTTGAAATGGTCTAACAGTTTCAAATTGATTTCCCATTAATTGTTTTGCAAATATCGCAT
>JAWNNP010003930.1:0-13336 GCA_035044805.1 Leucophenga maculata | reverse complement strand
CTGCAACAACTCGTTTTGGTCGAATCGTCACCAACATCATCCTTCTTAGCTGGCTTCTTGCGACGCTTCTGTGGTGGACTCAAATCAAGTATTTTCTCATCTTCGGCAGACAGCAAGTGGGCTCAATCGGCTTTAGTTGCTCGGAAGTGTAGGATTCCTTATTTGATACAGCAGTTGTGGTCTTCTTCAAAACAATTGGAAGCGAAATTTTCCATTTCGTTCGGTGGTGAAAGTAGTATAAGATGGATTTTCAACAGATTATAGTCGATAAATTCAAAGAGACATATTTTTCTGTTGGTGAAGTGATGTTGCCCGGTGGTGTTTTCAACAGATTATTGTCGATAATATCTAGTGTTACACATTTTTCTGTTGGTGAAGTCGGTGTCAGTTACGTAGAAATTTGTTTATAATAGTAGTTCGGCGACAGGCGGAGTCAAGATCAATATCTGTAAAATCTTGCTCCGACCTTACTCCAAAACCAGCAATTGTTGAACTCGCTAAACCGAGCAATAAAGAAGAACTCGCCGTTGTCTGCACCTCAGCCAGTTCGGCGAACTGTCGTATTTCCAATGTCAAAAAGTGCACTGTTTCTGTGTCTTTCAGTTGGTTACACAATTGACGCATGGGCGTTGCCCCTGGTGTATCGCTTTTTGTTGGCTCCGGTTGCGTTGGCGCAAATTCTTTTGCATCGAAAGTAATTTTGCTGAGCTCTTCACGTAGCCTTGCTTGTTCTTCCTTTTCTTCCCTGCTAGGACCGAAGGTAATTTTATTGAGCTCATCTCGTAGCCTTTGCCTGTTCTTCTTCCTTGCTGGAACCGAAGGTAATTTTTCTGAGCTCTTCACGTAGCCTTGCTTGTTCTTCTTCTTCTTCCAGACGTGGCTCGAGCTCATTATCGATGCGTCGCAGTTGCACATATTCTTCTTCAGGGAATGAAATTTTCTTCAGCTGTGGTCGTAGCTTTGGCCGTTTTTCCTCTTGCTCTTATTTGTAGGACTCAGCGTAATCTAAACTATTTATAATGTAAAAAGACGCGTCGCAGAAACTATTAAACCAACGCGAACAAAAAGCTATTAAAACCGATGTCGATCATAAATTAAGTCACTGTACTTGTCAAGTGTTACATAATCAACGCTTAGATGGAACTATTAAATAGATGATGATTATAAATACACACGGTGCACTTATCAAGTGCAGCTCTAATGCGTATGACAACTGCACTATGTGTGCTTATCGGACGTCTTTGAGAGTTCTGCCTCATATGACATGTTTAGGCATTTGTGCCTGAACACATACGAGCCCTAACCACTATTAATTCGTACAGCATGCAATTTCGCTGCAATTCACATTTTAAATAAATTTTTTGTCTCCAAATGGTTTGAATCAACTTTCAACAACAACAATAACCAACTCTGATACCGGAAAAAATTTAATTCATTTAGAGTCTACGTTTTAAGTCTTAATATACCTGACCACTATTAATACATACACACAGCAATTGTTGACGAAACAGAAAAGAATGAAGCAATTTTGAACTAAAAGAGGATCAATTAGCTTTTTACCGTTATTCATATCATTTTTGACGATCTTCGGCTGTGCGTTTTTAGTGTTTTACAAAAATTTTAAAAGATGACACGTGGAAAGCCCGATTCACCAGAAATTCGAGATTTAATTATTAAAAAATCGAATCTGGAAGGAGCTATGGTGAAATTGCAAGCTCTTTAAGTCTTCCAAGATCTACTGTACAAACAATTGTAAAATTGTTTAAAAAAAAGGCTCAATAGTCACGAGTGTGGGCAATCGTGGTAGATTCTGGAAGATATCCGCACGCGATAAAAGGGCATTAGTGAGCATTTCCAAGTCTAACCGGCGAAGTAAAGTGCGAAACGTAGCATTACAATGGTCAGAGAATGTAGGAAGGTCAATAGGACGTGAATGGACTTGAAAAAACCTACACGCAATGGGATTACATTTCTATAAGGTATTCAGAAGACAATTACAATTAATTAATCAATACCATAAAACAGTTAAAACAAGAGAACGAAATAATTATACTTGTAACTTTTCCACATAATGTAAATATCAATGGCGTTGATTTTGGAATAAAGTATTGCTGACAAAAAATTTCGCCAAGTTGATAACTTCGTCTTTTTTGGAATTCGGGTAAAAAAAATCCTTTGTCAAGTGTAAAAGCATGGAATACGTGAACGCAAACGTGAATGCAATGAGTGTCAACTAACATAAAATAACTTCAATCTCATTGTCAACACGTTGATCAACTTTAAAATATCTTTAAAAAACATGTTATTTGTGTCGCATATGTAAAACATAGGATAAACAATTAAATGATGTTTAAGAACGGTTTTATATTTTCTTTTTGTAAAAGTAGTAATCTAAAAAAGGATTTTTGAGAAGAATCAAATTGGAAATTCCACCGCTAAGACATGAACATCGATGATCATTTTAAACTAAGTTGTCACAATATACTTAAAAAAGAATTCAACTCGTGTGGTTTGCACCGCTAAAAACGTGGTTAGTTTTGGTTGTTCCTCCGATCACGTTAATACACGGTTTTTTAATCTACACAACAAATAATTAAACCAGTGATTCGCGAATTTAAAAAATGAAATCGCTATGGCGCGAAAAAGGGAAATTGTTATATATTTTTTTTTTTTTTTTTTTTATTATTACAATTTGAATCTACGAGCTATCTTAAGATAATTGTTATATGGGAAATATTTATATGGCCTGTTCCCGCAGGATAAATGGATATATACAATATGTGCTAACCTATATAAGAGGCAGAAGGAAGCGAAGCAGACCCCAAAAGCCCAGTCGATATGTGTATAGACATGCCCGTCTATATGGCTGTTCGTAAAAACAAAGAGATATTGGAGACTATAAGAAATGAAACCTTCAAGTTTGGTTATATAATTCCCTCTTTATAAAACTTGTAATCAAAAAACATGCCAACACTTTCCTAAGTGATAACCCCGATACAAACATACATACACAAGTCTCTCTGAAAGCAATTTGTAGTTAATTTAGATAGAAACAACATATTCCATATAGGTTCATATCGGACGACCGATCGCTTGAGGAACGATTTATATAGTTTGGACAACAAACGCCGTACAAAAAGCTTTCGGTTAATTGCCACTTGAATTTCGTTTCAGGAAGCCATACACGTCGTGTGTTAGCGATTTCAGCGATTAAATGTTCTTCCAACATATTTTGTAAAATATCCTATTTTAGCAGATATGGTGCTCAATTAATGATGGACCTATTGTAGAGCCATCGGACTATAACGAGGTCGATTCGGTTATTAAAAATCTGAAAAATAACAAAGCGACAGGCTCTAATGGGCTGCCAGCTGAGTTATTTAACACCGGCGGCGAAGAGTTGGTTACTTAGAGATGCATAATATTTTACCTGCAGAACAATACGGCTTTCGAACAGGTTATAACTGTATGCACCCTCTCATTAAACTTAAAGATTTTATTAAAGAAAGTCTTAGCAGTAAGATGTCTGTGGGCATGGTTACTTTAGACATTGAAGCCGCTTTCGACACAGTCTGGCATCACGGGATAACACATAAACTTATAGTCATTGGCATACCAACATACCTAATCAAAGTCATAGAAAATTTTCTTTCTAATCGACGATTTTACATTGAACTTAATGGTATCCAATCTTCAAAACGAGATATTAGTGCAGGGGTTCCACAAGGCTCTGTGTTGGGTCCTATACTATACAATGTCTATACCTACGACATACCTAAAAATGAAAATTGTTTCCTATCAATTCTTGCAGATGATACAGCTATTTACAGCGCCAGTGTTCAATACAATTCCATAGGAAGATCGTTACAAAACTGTCTTAATGAACTTTCGGCATATTATCATAAATGGAAAATAAAACTAAATAGTAGTAAAACCAACGCCATTTTCTTTACAAAAAGAAGAAAGCCTTGCTTTCTGCCAAGTGGTCAGCTATGCATTCAGAATTCTCATATTGAATGGGTCGACACAGTAAGGTACTTAGGATTATTTCTTGATAAACAACTTACCTTTAGCTACCACATAGGGTCAGTGGTGGATAAAATTAATGAAACTATTCGCATACTCTATGCTCTTATTAATCGGAAGTCGAATTTATCCACATTTAATAAGCTAATTCTTGTTAAAACAGTTTTTGTTCCAATTTTGATGTACGGATCTGTGTGGGGCAGCTGTGCTCAAACACACATTAAAAAGCTGCAAGTATGCCAAAACAAAATTTTAAAACTTGTTCTAAATTTGCCTTTCTTCACAAAAACAACACATCTTCATAAAATAGCAGGTATTAGCACTGTTAGTGAGAAATTAACATATTAGAATTTAATTTGCCTCAATGTGCGCATGGCACCCCTCTAAAGTCTTACTATAAAACTTTAGGGCATATTAATAAAAAAAAAAAAAAAATTTTGGTCAATCAGCCATAACTTCTCTCAGCCTCTAAACATGTTTTAGCGGTCCGCAGAAATAGCTATTTACGTAGTTTTAAGTAAGTTAAGGTATTAAGGTTTTTGCATTCAAGTTTCCTTACTAATATTAATATTACACATAATAAAAACAAAATTAAATCTAAGCCAAAAATTTTAACTTTACAGTAGAAAAGCATAAGTGCGCAACTCTGTTTATCTATACCATTAGCTGAATAAGTTGTATATTATGAAATAAAGCACACTTGATTGATTGATTGATTGTCGATAATATCTAGTGATACACATTTTTCTGTTGGTGAAGTCGGGGTCGGTTGCGTAGAAATTTGTTTATAATAATAGTAAAATCTTGTTCCGACCTTACGCCAAAACCAGCAATTGTTGAACTCGCTAAACCGAGTAATAAAGAAGAACTAGCCGTTGTCTGCACCTGAGCCAGTTCGGCGGACTATCGTATTTCCATTGTCAAAGAGCGCACTGTTTCTGTGTCTTTCAGTTGGTTACACAATTGACGCTTGGGCGTTGCCGCTGGTGTTTCGCTTTTTGTGGGCTCCGGTTGCGTTGGCGCACATTTTTTTTGCATCGAAAGTAATTTTGCTAAGCTCTTCACGTAGCCTTGCCTGTTCTTCCTTTTCTTCCCTGCTAGGACCGAAGATAATTTTATTGTGCTCATCTTGTAGCCTTGCCTGTTCTTCTTCCTTGCTGGGACCGAAGGTAATTTTTCTGAGCCCTTCACATAGCCTTGCCTGTTCTTCTTCCTTGCTGGGACTGAAGGTAATTTTGCTGAGCTCTTCACATAGCCTTGCTTGTTCTTCTTCTTCTTCCAGACGTGGCTCGAGCTCATTATCGATGCGTCGCAGTTGCACATATTCTTCTTGAAGGAATGAAATTTTCTACAGCTGTGGTCGTAGCTTTGGCCGTTTTTCCTCTTGCTCTTTCCTGCTAATATCAATGAGCACCTCAAGGCCAGCGACTTCGGCTTTGAGAATATCTATCTCATCAGATGGATATTTTTTGTAGTTGATTTCTAATTTTATTAGGCTGCCCTCCAATGAAGACCAATAGCTTTTTAACATAGCTTTATTCCTTAAGAGCTCAGTTACATTTGGCTTTTTCAAGCTGTCTTTGATTAGGCACATTTCTTGCATCACACGATCAGCTCTTCTTTCCATAAGATCCACCATTTTTATTATTGGGCTGGAACTCCCAATATCTAGCGAGCGGCTCCCTTTTTATTCATAAAACTTATTATATTCTTAAACTATTAATAATATAATATAATCTAAACTATTTATAATGTAAAAAGACGCGTAGCAGAAACTTTTACACCAACGCGGACAAAAAGCTATTAAAACCGATGTCGATCATAAATTAAGTCGCTGTACTTGTCAATGTAGCACTTGACAAACGGAGAAGGAGCTATTAAAATCGACGATTAAAAATACACACTCTGCACTTGTCAAGTGCAGCGCAAATGCGTATGATAACTGCACTGTTTGGGCGTTGTTCTTATCGGTCGTCTTTGAGAGTTTTGCCTTATATCACATGTTTAGGCTTCATGCCTAAACAATGACTTTAAACTTTTATACGCATGGAGAGGAAGAGACCGTTTCAGTATTTAGCAGGCCTGGATGCCACACCTTATCAAAGGCTTGTGATGCGTCTAGAAAAGCAACTGTGCAGTATTTTTTTCATTAGTTCTCGCATATAAATAGACTCTATTAACTTGTTCAATTGTAGTATTGTACTTATGGAATCCAAACTGATGCGAAGGTATGAATAGCTTCCTCTCAATGATTGGCCTAAGCCTTGTAAGCAAAAGTCTTTCAAATACTTTGGAAATGATTGGTAGTAGACTTATCGGCCTGTACGAAGATACCGATTTTAAAGGTTTGCCTGGTTTTGTTACCAGAATAATCTGCGCTATTACCCACTGGCTTGAGAACTCAGTTGCTTTTGTAGGTGATGTGCCAACAAGATATCTGGTGAGCTTAGCATTGTTCTGCTCCTTTAGTATCGCTTTTAACGTTTTCACGGCTTGATTGAAGCGTCTCTTGTCGTTGCGATTTCGTATAAACATCCATATTTTTCTCAAATTACGTTTTTCCCTTAGAAGTAATGACATATTTCTATCTATATTTAAATGTTTACTAAAATAAGGTTCTGTTGGAGTAGATTGCCAATCTGCTTGCTAAATTGCTTTGTTAAACTTCTCTAGCTCAAATTCGATTTCCTTTGCAGATTTTAGAGGTAAATTCGTGTCTAAGGTTTCATTTACAATGTGCCTAAAATACTCCCAGCTTGTCCTTTTATTATGGCGCTTTGCAGCATGAATGATTTGCTCTGATTTAATAGTAATTGTAGCGATGATAGGCGTATGATCTGAAGACAAGCCTAGACAAGACTCTACAGCAATGTGATGTTTTAGTATTGCTTTCATTAAAAAGAAATCAATAACATCCGGTATGTGATTTATATCGCTAACCATTGAGTTGGTTCACCTGTAGATACGTGGGTCGTGTGGGATATTTCCATCGTTCTAAACTGTTTTCGTCCTCTGGGCAAAGTCAGACGAGAGCCCAATCGAGTGTTTTTCGCATTATAGTCACCACCAACTATGTACCTTGCGCCTAGTGTAGCAAAGAAATCTTCAAGTTGATAACATTTTATTGTCTGGCTAGGTGGACAGTAAACTAAAGCTACAACGAGAGGCTGTTGTTGATCCGTAACAAATATTTTTGTTGCTTGTATTGTTGAATATATTATTGTTGATTATAATCGCGAGCAGTTCCTCCGCGGGCAGTTCCTCCGCGGGCAGTTCCTCCGCGGGCAGTTCCTCCGCGGGCAGTTCCTCCGCGGGCAGTACCGACAGGATGATTTGTAGTATAGATTGCTCTTTCCTGCTAATATCAATGAGCACCTCAAGGCCAGCGACTTCGGCTTTGAGAATATCTATCTCATCAGATGGATATTTTTTGTAGTTGATTTCTAATTTTATTAGGCTGTCCTCCAATGAAGACCAATAGCTTTTTAACATAGCTTTATTCCTTAAGAGCTCAGTTACATTTGGCTTTTTCAAGCTGTCTTTGATTAGGCACATTTCTTGCATCACACGATCAGCTCTTCTTTCCATAAGATCCACCATTTTTATTATTGGGCTGGAACTCCCAATATCTAGCGAGCGGCTCCCTTTTTATTCATAAAACTTATTATATTCTTAAACTATTAATAATATAATATAATCTAAACTATTTATAATGTAAAAAGACGCGTAGCAGAAACTTTTACACCAACGCGGACAAAAAGCTATTAAAACCGATGTCGATCATAAATTAAGTCGCTGTACTTGTCAATGTAGCACTTGACAAACGGAGAAGGAGCTATTAAAATCGACGATTAAAAATACACACTCTGCACTTGTCAAGTGCAGCGCAAATGCGTATGATAACTGCACTGTTTGGGCGTTGTTCTTATCGGTCGTCTTTGAGAGTTTTGCCTTATATCACATGTTTAGGCTTCATGCCTAAACAATGACTTTAAACTTTTATACGCATGGAGAGGAAGAGACCGTTTCAGTTTTTAGCAGGCCTGGATGCCACACCTTATCAAAGGCTTGTGATGCGTCTAGAAAAGCAACTGTGCAGTATTTTTTTCATTAGTTCTCGCATATAAATAGACTCTATTAACTTGTTCAATTGTAGTATTGTACTTATGGAATCCAAACTGATGCGAAGGTATGAATAGCTTCCTCTCAATGATTGGCCTAAGCCTTGTAAGCAAAAGTCTTTCAAATACTTTGGAAATGATTGGTAGTAGACTTATCGGCCTGTACGAAGATACCGATTTTAAAGGTTTGCCTGGTTTTGTTACCAGAATAATCTGCGCTATTACCCACTGGCTTGAGAACTCAGTTGCTTTTGTAGGTGATGTGCCAACAAGATATCTGGTGAGCTTAGCATTGTTCTGCTCCTTTAGTATCGCTTTTAACGTTTTCACGGCTTGATTGAAGCGTCTCTTGTCGTTGCGATTTCGTATAAACATCCATATTTTTCTCAAATTACGTTTTTCCCTTAGAAGTAATGACATATTTCTATCTATATTTAAATGTTTACTAAAATAAGGTTCTGTTGGAGTAGATTGCCAATCTGCTTGCTAAATTGCTTTGTTAAACTTCTCTAGCTCAAATTCGATTTCCTTTGCAGATTTTAGAGGTAAATTCGTGTCTAAGGTTTCATTTACAATGTGCCTAAAATACTCCCAGCTTGTCCTTTTATTATGGCGCTTTGCAGCATGAATGATTTGCTCTGATTTAATAGTAATTGTAGCGATGATAGGCGTATGATCTGAAGACAAGCCTAGACAAGACTCTACAGCAATGTGATGTTTTAGTATTGCTTTCATTAAAAAGAAATCAATAACATCCGGTATGTTATTTATATCGCTAACCATTGAGTTGGTTCACCTGTAGATACGTGGGTCGTGTGGGATATTTCCATCGTTCTAAACTGTTTTCGTCCTCTGGGCAAAGTCAGACGAGAGCCCAATCTAGTGTTTTTCGCATTATAGTCACCACCAACTATGTACCTTGCGCCTAGTGTAGCAAAGAAATCTTCAAGTTGATAACATTTTATTGTCTGGCTAGGTGGACAGTAAACTAAAGCTACAACGAGAGGCTGTTGTTGATCCGTAACAAATATTTTTGTTGCTTGTATTGTTGAATATATTATTGTTGATTATAATCGCGAGCAGTTCCTCCGCGGGCAGTTCCTCCGCGGGCAGTTCCTCCGCGGGCAGTACCGACAGGATGATTTGTAGTATAGATTGAATACTTGGGGATATGAATAACGTTTTTGTTTGTGCAATGAATTTCCGAAATCAAAATTATGTCAATGTCTTTGTCTGCCAAGAATGTTGTTAGTTCTTGTATGTATTGGGCAAGCCCATTTGCATTCCAGCATGCGATTTTTGTCATTTGCACAGATTAGCAATGACTGATGTTAACAAATTAAGCACCGTGCCCATTCGTTCCATTAGTGTTCTCATCATTTGTTTTACATCATTTATGTCATTGTTTTTTTGTTGAGGAGGAAATACACGGTGTATTGGAATGTTAGGTTGGGCCGCTTAAGTCAGTGCCTGCATTGTTTTTCAGTTACCCGAATAGGATTTGGTATGGTTGGTTGGGAGTTGGTATGGGTACAATAATGCTTGGTGTGTCCATTACGTTGACATCGAGTGCACTGAGGTATATGTATGAGGTGTATGTATGAAACTCCGAGTTTCGCTCAGTTAATGGTTTTGTAATTAATGAGATTTCTCAGGCATTTTTGGTTGGATTTTTACTTCATTGCCATGCAAAATTTTTATCTCATATTCATTATATGCAATTTGCTGCAATAATGATTTTAGTAGGTTAATGTTGCTCACTCCGTAAACAAATATTGGTGGTGGCTTAGGCGCTTTGGCTTCAATTTCTGGTTCTGGCTGGTCCAGCAGAGCGTATTAACTGATTGGGTTTGGTGTTAAAAGCCAGTATTCATAAATTTTGGATTGTTTTGGTCTAACGTTAGTGCTTTCTGAGCTCTTTCTTAAGCGTTTAACATAAACAGCCGAAGATGATGATAAACTGTTAGTTGCTGGCAACATTTTGTTCGTTGCTGAAATCATGTGGTTAGCTGCTGGCATCTTGTTGTTCGTTGCTGGGAAAATATTGCTGTATTCGAAATGTTGCGGAGTTTTTATGTTTCGTTCTTATTCACGAAAGAAGAAAATGGAATGATGTTTGTTGTGATCGTACTCACATTAGTTTGAATGGTTGTTCGGGTTGTGGAGAGGGAATCCTTTTGCACTTATATTGTTTATTTTGGCGGGCACAATTGGAGGTGTTGTTGTTTTCGGCGATGTTTGCGTTTTTTGCGGCGTTCGATTTAATGTAATAATTTTCTGAATTTTAATTTAGTTATAGGCGTTGCCCATTCGCACAAAATAAGCAACCGCCAAAAACTGTGCAAACTAGGTACACAAAACTAAATATTTTTATTGAGCTCTAAAACAATCAATTGCGCAATCTATACGAAGCAGCTTGAGGTAACATGCTATCGCTACTTGTTGTTGTTGCGAATGATGTTAATAATAAGAAACGATAATTAATCATAAATAATCTGTAACAATACTTACATTTTATTTCCATTATAATTTCAAGGGAAAAAGTTACAAAGATCGATATTTACGATTTTGAATTTCTATTGCATATGTGAATTTGCGTGGTCAATCGTTTGGTGTGGTGGTGGTGGCTGCATTTATTAATAGTGTCTGCCACTGTGACGATACACAGGTCATGATGAATGTCCCTGTTTGCTTCATACCAATCAGCTTTTTAAATATGCTTAGCATTTTTGACTAAGTCCTTTGAATAATTTAAAGTTTTTCCCTAGAAGCCAGAAGATATCGAAATTTATTTTTGACTTCATTTCGTTTATTTGTTATATGTTGTTTCCATATAAGTTTAGCATCTATCGTTATTTCAAGATATTTGTATGTGTGAGATAGCGTCGTCATGCAAAAACGAACGATCTTTGCCGGGATACCTAGTGCAGACAGGGCGTCGAAAACTTCGATCGTATCGGCTTTGCGTTTGTCCTTGTTAAACTCACAGGTCTTTTCCAAGATTTGCCGTAATGTGAATATTTGGTCACTGGTCGACCTTTTTGGTCTCAAGCCACACTGATATGGTCTTATCAGTGAATCCGTATATGGCTTCAGCCTATTGCCTAGTTGGCGCAAACAGCGGGGGAATCGACCTCGTGGCTCTACAATAGTGCCATCATTAACTGGTGGTTCCGGTGTCATTTCTCGATAGGCGGAATTATGCGCTTTATCGCCTTCAAGTAGTTTAGAAAAATGACTCCCCCATAATCTCAGTGAGTTCTGTTTATCCGTAACCAGATTTCCATTTTCATCCTTACATAAAGTTACTCCGGGTTTAAACCCTTCAGTCAGACGCTGGACCTTTTTATAAAATTTTCGAGCTTCATACCTGTTACCAAACATATCCACATCCTCAAACACCCGCCTTTTTTACTCCTTTTTCTTGCGTATGAAAAGGCGTTTCTCCTCTCTCCGTTTCTCTCGATATCGCTCTCTAATAGCGTTGCACCCAACTACAGAGTTCACTGATAGGAAGCGTTCATCTCTGCAGTAGCTTGGCGACACTCCTCATCGTACCAATTACTTGGTATTAGTCACACGTTTTATACCAATGAACTCCTTGGCAACCCTATCCATGGAGTAGGTGATATATTTCCACTGCTCACATATATCTTGAGAAGACGAATAGTTTAATGGAGCAGTCGGGAGACTGTGTTCGAAAAGAGTAATTTCTTTCTATAAAAAATTAAGTTCTATTCTAAGTTTATAAAAATTATTTCAAACAATGGAACGGAAGCGTAAGAGTAATCTTTCCAAAAAGTCAAATAAAGTACGAGCTATGAAGGTAGCTAGAGCTGCTGAGACACCGGAAAAGGCCAAGCTCGGCATCAACAGAATGCGGTGTATCTGGGGTCCCATAGGGCCGTTGAGACACCGGAGCAGGACCAAGCTCGGCGTCAACAGCAGGCATCTTATATCGCGTTCCAAAGGGCCACAGAAACCGTTGAAATGGCTGAAGCCCGCAGAAGCGCTGTTGCTGAAAGGGCGGTACAGCGTCGTCAAACATTTACGACAAACACATGAGGTGCATTCGAAAAAGCTGCATTTGACGAGACGCTTGATTATGAAAGTCACAAGCTTATAAAAATTAAGGCAATGAACAAAGATTGCCGATTTTGTAGAGCTCTTAAATGGCAAAAGGAAACAGCAGGCACGTGTTGTTCGGGAGGAAAAGTACCAATTTCTACAATAGATGAGCCAGTTGAACCACTTAAAAATCTTTTTTCGAATGAAACAGATGAGTCTCGCCGTTTCCTCAGAAAAATTACAAAATATAATTCGTGTTTCCATATGACGTCTTTTGGTCCTACGTTCATTATTCAAGGTCAAATAGACTACAAAATTGGTTCAAAGAGTTCTACACGCTCATAACGACTTGGTACATGAATTTAATTCAGCGGAAGATAGAATGCCAAACGACAGTTATAAATTTGTGATCCATCCAGATCGTGTACCACGTGATCAACACGAGAGACTGTTCAATGTCCCGACCACAAATGAAATAGCTGCAGTAGTAGTTAGTGGTGAGCAAACTGCGTCTCGCGACATCGTTGTTCAAGCGAACGATGGCATGCTCACTAGAGTTCTGGACACTCATAGATTTTATGACGACCTTGAATACGCAATAATTTTTTGGAAAGGACAGAAGGGATATAGCATTGACATTCCACAGATAAATCCAGTTACCAAATCATGTACAGCAATCGTAAGCTGATGGGTGGTGTGGTGGAGTTACTGGGGGGAGATTTTAGGCAAATTTTGCCTATTATCGAGCGAGGTACTGCAGCAGATGAAACTAACGCATGTCTGAAAGCATCATATATGTGGATCAAAGTTGAAAAGCTGCATCTCACCACTAACATACGAGTCCAGTTATACAGCGATTTAGAGTAGGTTGAATATGTTTAGAAACTGCTCGAAATAGGTGAAGGTCGACTAGAAACAGACGAAGAAGGTATGGTTTCATTCACCAATCAATTTTATAATATTGTAAATTTGGAAACTTAATGCAAAGGTCTTCCCGAAATTGCAACAAAACATTCACAATGAATATTGGTTGTGTGAAATAACTATACTGGCACCAAAAAAAAAAGAATGTTGCAATAATCAATCAACAAGTTTTGGACGGAATAAATAATGAAACATCA